>CAUYLG010019574.1:0-21260 GCA_963573385.1 Cacajao melanocephalus
GTTATTTCTTGTCTTCTGCTAGCTTTTGAATTTGTTTGATCTTGCTCCTCTAGTTCTTTTAATTTTGACATTAGGGTGTCAATTTTAGATCTTTCCTCGCTTCTCATGTGGGCATTTAGTGCTATAAATTTCCCACTAGATACTGCTTTAAATGTGTCCCAGAGATTCTGGTACATTATGTCTTTGTTATCATTGGTTTGTAAGAACATCTTTATTTCTGCCTTCATTTCATTATTTATCCAGTAGTCACTCAGAAGTAGGTTGTTCAGTTTCGATGTAGTTGTGTGGTTTTGAGTGAGTTTCTTAATCTTGAGTTCTAATTTGATTGCACTGTGGTCTGAGAGACTGGTTGTTATGATTTCTGTTCTTTTGCATTTGCTGAGGAGTGATTTACTTCCAATTATGTGGTGAATTTTAGAGTACATGCGATGTGGTGCTGAGAAGAATGTATATTCTGTGGATTTGGGGTGGAGAGTTCTGTAGATGTCTATTAGGTCTATTTGGTCCAGATCTGAGTTCAAGTCCTGGATATCCTTGTTGATTTTCTGTCTCACTGATCTGTCTAATATTGACAGTGGAGTGTTTTAAGTCTCCCAATATTATTGTGTGGGAGACTAAGTCTCTTTGTAGGTTGTTAAGAACTTGCTTTATGTATCTGGGTGCTCCTGTATTGAGTACATATATATTTAGGATAGTTAGCTCTTCTTGTTGCATTGATCCCTTTACCATTATCTAATGCCCTTGTCTCTTTTGATCTTTGTTGATTTAAAGTCTGCTTTAACAGAGACTAGGATTGCAACCCCTACTTTTTTTTTTTTTTTTTTTTTTTTTTTTTTGCTCTCCATTTGCTTAGTAAGTCTTCCTCCAACCCTTTAGTTTGAGCCTAAGTGTGTCTTTGCACGTGAGATGGGTCTCCTATACTTTTTTTCTTTAGTGCCCAGAGTCAGTTTAGGACCTAGTGAAAAAACAATCAGCATTCTTCCATCTAAATTTAAAGTCAGTGTTTGGGAAACTGTCTTTGTACAACAGAATCAACTACATTTATTTATTTACTGATAAACATGAAGTGATAAAAATAATTTCTGAATCCTAAAATGTCTGCAAATGAGAATAAAGAAGAATGCCACAGGCTAGCAGTTTTAACATATACACTCTCTAACTGTTGGGGTTGATGTAGTCCAGTTGAAGAGTGCATGTTAAAAAATATAATGTGGCCCGGCGCAGTGGCTCATGCCTGTAATTCCAGCACTTTGGGAGGCCAAGGTGGGTGGATCACAAGGTAGGGAGTTCAAGACCAGACTAGCCAGCATGGTGAAACCCATCTCTATTAAAAAATACAGAAACTAGTATATGTATGTATATAAATAAGTTGGGCTTATTTATAAGTTGGGTCAATTTATACATCTGTCTGTAGCTGTGACTGTTAAAATGTGCAGTCTATTGTATAAAATTGTGATTATGTACCCTAAGAAATATTGTATTAAGCCCTTTAAAATATGCAGCATGTATTATTCCTTTACAGAGATAAAAAATTTAAATGGCAGCAAGAAAATTTAAATTGGACACTTTGGAACAGTGAGAATGGTTAAGCCAAGGAATAGGCAAAGGAATCTCCTACCTCATTAATGACAGACAGTTTTTTGTTAGATGATTTTTGAGATACTATCTGTAGACTTGAGACTATCTCAGAATTGTGGAGATAATTCTAAATTGAGGGTGGCTTACATTTGTAGTAGGTGTATTTCAAGTGGCAATTTCTATTGTAGACACAGTTGCATGTTTAAGGATAAAGTGCTTACAAGGATCAATGAATGTCACAAAAGTAAACCTCAGACAGTTTTCCATTTGTGACCCTAAACTTTGGCAACTTTATCCAGACTTGATATCACTCTTTCAGATTTGGATTCAGGCTATTTCCATCCTAAGTAAAAGAGGGATTAAAATCAAGGGAAAGGAGAACCACCTCCTGTGACTTCAAAGGTATTCTGAGCAGAGTGGTTGCTCCCAGTTTCACCTCTCACTGGTGAAATCCAACAGAAGGAATTGCAAATTGCTTAGGGCCACCTCTAGTGGGTTTTCTCAGTTGGAAAACCTCAAAGGTAAGGGTTTAATTAGGAATTTAACATTGGCTTCAAAAAAGAAGTCACAATATCTAGGTACTGCATGCAGGAAAGTTGAGTCACTCACAAAAGAATTTCCTGCTAAAAATTCTTTAGTGGCACGGAGTGTGTCTTGCTAATTGGGGTGATGACCACGACAACGCCAGTGGCCAGCCCTTTGCCTAGGGTGGCTGCCTCCATTAGGAATGGCAATATGCCCTTTTTGTGTACTCTGAAAGGTGCCTGGTGGGGAGGCCCGAGGAGCCACTGGCAACCTTTGTGGAGAGGGCAGGTCTGGGCAGACCATGGACCAGCAGGGCTGAACAGCCACCTGCTGACAGGGCCATTCTTCCTCATGAACGAGTCCAGGGGATTCCATTAGAGAAAGTGCTGCTTTAAGCATGCTGCAGCCACCTTTAATGATTTCCAGGAAAGGAAATGAGTCTCCCAAATCAATTATGACACTCAATTAGGTTACTTAGGCTGATGAATCCCAAGTGAAATTAGAGGATGGGATGTGTGATTCAGGGGCCTGCAACTCTCCCGGCTGCAGGGCCCAGGGACTGCCAGGGCTAATATTTGTTAATATTCCTCTTCTACCTTTGAATTGTAGTGCTTAGTGCCAGCCCAGTCCTTAGCACAGTGTGAGCACTCAGTTAAAACTAAATCTCAGTGCCTCTTTTTTCTTCTGGGTTTGATCTATGCACTCACTTGGAAGATCAGATATGCTTGGGAAATGTATTTTATATCACGAAAAAAGGCTGAACATATCTAGTATATGGTCTTTTAATTTCTTCACTGATCTGAATTTTTGAAGTCACACAGGTATTTTTCAATATTGAAAATGACCAATTAATTTGTTCTTCTATAAGCTTCTCTGAGAAACAGTGAAAACAGAAGGAAACAAAGGTTAAATCTGTGCATATGAGCCATGCAATTCCTAGGAGACAATATCCATAATTTGTCTGAGTGTTGGAAGGTGCCCCAATAATGGGGTAGAGTGTCTGTATACAAGTATTGTTGAAGAGACCAGCCTGTGATCAAGAGGTCTTTCCCTAATGCACAATGTTAAGACTCCTGAAGTCTTTTGGGCTACCTCCTTATGTCTCTGATCTTAACACAGTGCTGACTGTCCCACAGGCACTATGGGTTTTATCATTTCAGAGGTGGGGAAAATGGTTGTGCTAGTTGTGTCCAGCAAAATAGAATCCAGTTAGTGGTGCAACAGGGAACGAAAACCCAACCCTGATCCCTGTTCTCTAAGCCATGCTTTCTGCTCACTGAACCAAATGTTCCCATCCCTGAAGGGAGCACCTTTTTTCTAATTTGCATAAAAAGTACTATATGATCTAGCAGAAGCCCTGTAGTTATGGTTAGTTGCATTATTGTGGATGTCCTGGAAAACTTGGCAGCTGTCCATACCTGCAGAGGTATACAGCAGCAAACCCCAGAAAGAAATAAAAGAGAGTATGGGGAAAGCCAACATGCAAAATCAAGGCTCAGAATTTTCCAGAATTGAGAAAATATGAATTCACAGACACAGGAAACACAGTAAAACACAATGCAAAACTAAAAAGAAATCCACACTTGGATAGGTTTTAGTAAAACCGTAGAACACCAAAGACAAAGGGAAAATTTTTAAAGCAACAGAAAAGATAATGATACACAAATCACAGGTAGGCTCTTTATAGCAATAAGGGAAGCTAGAAAACAGTTAAATAGTATTTTCAAAGTGTTGACAGAAAATCACTGCCAACTTATACTCTCAGCACAACTGTCTTTCAAGAACAAAGGCAATATAAAGACATTTTTGGCAAACGAAAGTTGATATCATAACTAAAAGATCTTTACTAAATGCACTTCCAAAGGAAATACAGAAAATTATTCCTGAAGGACAATCTGAGAGGCACAAGAAGAAAAGAGAGCAACTAAATGTTTAAACTGGAGGTAAATCTAAATAACATTATTTGTATAAACTAGTAATAATCTCAAACTTGATGTCTTAGAAAAAAACAAAACATTCAAGGTGGAAGAAAGAGTGATTAGAATTAAAGCATATTAAAGGTCTGTGTATTTTCCCATTGAAAGACTATTGGTATTGCTTACTAATTTTGTTAAGCTTACTTGCAAAATTTCAAGGGTGATCACTAAAACAGAAATAAAATGAATAACTTACAAACAAATAGTAGGAAAAATGGAATTAAAAAAACAAACAAAATATCCCATCAACCCCCCAAATGGCAAGATGATACTTAGAAGAATCAGAGAAAATGTGAATCAAATAGAAGAAACAAAGTAAGATGGTAAAAAACACATGCCCAAATATATCAGTAATCACAGTAAGTGGGATTATATTAAACTTGCTAGTTTAAAAAAAAGAGTATCAGACTCAATGAGAAGTAAAAACTACTGTATGTTGTTTACAAGCAGTTCCCCTAAAACATATCTAAGGACACGAGATAGTTGAGAATAAAAGGACAGAAAAAACTAACCATGCAAATACTAATAAAAATAGAGCTGAGATGGCTATAATAACAGCAGATAAGATAGACTTTGAAGCAAAATCCATTCTTGTTGCTAGAGTGTGTCCCAACATAATGACAAAGACTTCAACTCCCCAGGAAGATCCAACAATCCTTAAATTGCATATAACTAATAAAATAGCTTCAAATGATATAAATCAAAAGTTGATAGAACTACAGAAATAAATGGACAAATTCTTTCTCGTAGTGAGAGATTTCAACACATGTCTCTCAATTCTTGATAGGTCAAAGAGATTTTTAAAAAATTAGTACAGATATAGTGGCCTTTTATTTTCCAATAATTTCATTTAAAAAATAAAAATAAATTTAAGTACTACTCTGAACATAAGAACTTAATCTAATCCCAGTAAAAAGCAAAAACCCCTTATGCTTTATTTAAACTTAGAAAACACACTGTTATTGTGTATATAATTTCCAATGTGCATTTAGAAATTTTAGAGATTTCCATATTACTATCTCAATTTCATCCACTGATCTAGTGAAACCCACACACTTTAAATATAGTTCCACAGAAGACTTGAACAACACAATTCATAAGCTCAATTTAATGAACATCTAAGGAAATCTATATTAAATACCTCAAGAATACACATTCTTATACAGAATTCATGGAATATTTACGAAAACTGACCATGTAGAGCAATTCTCAAGAAATTTTGAACAAATGGAATCTGACCACAACAGAATTAAGTTTCAAACCAATACATAAAAATTAGTTACATGTATGCATGAGAAACAAAAAAATGTAATTACCAAAAAAATCCTATTTTATATGAAATAGAACAAGTCAAAGGAAACTAGGAATAAATACTAGCCATAAACATTAACATGGTCCTTAACGATCAGACCTCTTTCAAAATACTTCATATGTTAATTTACTATTTGCAATATCCCTTTAAAGATGAAGAAATTGAGGCACATAACTTTACAGAGCCAGTAAATAGCAGGATTCACATCCAGGTAGTCTGGTGCCAGATTCTGTACTCTTCATCACTATCCTTTGCTACTTCTCAAAAGACATGCAAGATCTCTGGGAAATCCATAAAGGTTTATTGAAAGACATTTGCACCTAATAGATGGCTATATTACATTTAGGATTGGAAAGACTCCAAATAATTAAGATATCAATGCTTTCCCAAGTTGTTCTTAAATTCAGTGCAATTTCAATCAAAATATTAACAAATTGCTTCTAGGAATTCAACAAATTGATTTTAAATTTTATATAAGACCACAAATATTCAATAAAATAAGACAATAATTGAGAAAGAATAAGATTTGCCCTACCAGATGTAAATACTTGTTATACACTGTATTGACTAGAGTAGTGTGATATTGACCAGAAATAAATTTGACCAAAGGAATAAAATAGAGAAGAGAGAAAGAGACCCACAAAGCAGCTGACTTTTATATGGCAAATGTGGCATTGTATATCTCGGGAATAGAACTGACTATTCAATGGGGATTATTAAAAAGGCAGGAAACAACAGATCCTGGCGAGGCTGTGGATAGGAATGCTTTTACACTGTTGCTGGGAGTGTAACTTAATTCAACCATAGTAGAAAACACTGGCAATTCCTTGAGGATCTAGAACCAGAAATACTGTTTGACCCAGCGATCCCATTACTGGGTATATACTCAAAGGATTATAAATCATTCTACTATAAAGATACATGTACACTTATGTTTGTTGCAGCACTATTTACAATAGCAAAGACTTGGACCAACCCAGATGCCCATCAATAATAGACTGGATAAAGAAAAGGTGGCACATATACACCATAGAATACTATGCAGTCATAAAAAAGAATGAGCTCATGTCCTTTGCAGGGTCATGGATGAAGCTGGAAGCCATCATTCTCAGCAAACTAACACAGGAACAGAAACCAAACACTGCATGTTCTCACTCATAAGTGGGAGTTGAATGATAAGAACACATGGATACAGGGAGGGGAACATCACATACCAGGGCCTGTCAGTTGGGTGGGGGGCAAGGGGAGGCAGAGCATTAGGACAAATGCCTAATGTATACGGGACTTAAAACCTAGATGACAGGATGATAGGTGCAGCAAACTACCATGCACATGTATACCTATGTAACAAACCTGAATGTTTTGCACATGTATCCCAGAACTTAAAGTAAAATAAAAATAATAACAGAAAAAGGACTGACTATTCAATAAATGGTGTTTGGACAACCGGTGAAATTGGACTTATGGAAAAAGACTGAACCCTACTTCAAATCATACATAAAAATCAACTCACTATGATTCAAGGCTTAACTGTCCAAAAGCCAAGGAGTAAAAAAATCAGGAGGCAATATTGGAGAATATTTTGTTGAACATATGTTCCTGAACAATACATAAAGTATAAACCATAAAAGAAAAAGCTGGTTTCCCAGCTACGTTAAAATAAAACATTTCTGTTTGACCACAAAAAGTTGAATGCACATTATTAGATGATATTAAGGAATCATTAATTTTATTAGATAAAATAATGTTATTATGTGGTTTGGTTTTGTTTTTAAGAAAGAGTCTATTAGAGATACACACTGAAGTACTTCCTAGTGCAATAATATGATGCAGGACTTGCTTTAAGATACTCCAGGAAAAAAAAAGTGGAGGGAAATACATGACATGAGATTGGAAACATAACTATTGAAACTGGGCAATCAGTATGTGGAAGCTATTTTACAACTATCTTTACTTTTGTATATGTTTTAAAATTTTCATCAGAAGAAGGAAGGAGAGAAAGAGGAGGTAAAAGAGGAGGAAGAGTAGAATTACATTTATCAAAAAACACTGCATTAGTCTGGGTTCCCCAAGTGGCAGATGCCAAGATGGAATTAGTGGTGCAAGAGATTTGCTGGGGGAAGCACCTGTGAGGAATAAAGGTAAGAGAGAGCAGCAGTATGGGGGAGAGTCTGAGACTATGATGCAGTCCTGACACCTGGAAAGAGAGAGGGGCAAGAAGAAGGATTGGATAGGAAGAGCTGCAGCCTGTAGTGCCACACTGAGAAAGCCCTGGGCAGGCTTCACCATGCTCAGATTTGACCAGTAGCAGGTGATCCAAAGGTATGGCTAATGAAGGGTGTCATCTAATTACTTCCCTTATGGTTCTCTCTGAACAGTGCACTCCCATGGTTACCACAGACACCAGAAAGAAGTGAAAAGACAACCATAGACTTGAAGGAGTAACACAGAAGACTTGAAAACTATAAACACTATAAAGAATTTCAGGAAAAAAAAAAGTCAAACAAATAAAGAATTTAAAAGAGGCAAAAGATAAAACTGGGATTTCACAGAAAATAAAATATATAGTCTGAAAGTATGTGAAAAGTTTCATCAGTAACAAGGAAGATAAAAATTAAAACCAGTTCATATCCACAAAATTGGCAAAAATGTTAGAGTTGAATATACCAAGTGCTTGTGAAGTTACGGAATAAAAGAAACACTCCATTAAATGCTTGTAGGAGCACTAATTGCTTTTGGAAATCAGTGTGTCATTAGCTGATAAAGCTGAAAACAAGAATTCACAACCCAGTAATTCCACGCTTAGTTATATATCTGTGTTTGCTTTCTATTGCTGCCATAACAAATGACCACAAACCTAGTGGCTTGAAACAACACAAATTTATTATCTTACAATTCTGTGGGCCAGATGTCTGTATGGGTCTCCCTGGAATAACAGGTGTTTGCAGACTGCATTACTTCCCGGAGGCTCTAGGAGAGAATCTGTTCCCTGTTCTTCCACATTGTTGGCACAATTTGGTTCCTTGAGGTTGTAGGACTGAGTTCCCTGTTTGTTCGCTGTAATATGAGGGCTGTTCTTGATTTCCAGAGGCCTTCAGATTCTTCTGCTTTGGGCTCCTCTCCTCCATCTTTAAATACAGCAAGGATAGGTTGAGAAGTTCTCGAGTTGCATTTCTTTGACCAATTCTTTTGCCTCCATCTTCTGCGTTTAAGGAAGGAGGCCACCTAGATAATCCAGGATAAAGTCCTTTTCTCAAGGTCCTTAACTTTACTCACATCTGCACATTCTTTTTTTGCCATGTAAAATAATATGTCCACAAACTCCAGGGGTTAGAACTTGAATGATTTTAGGAGGATACTATTTGGCCTACCACATCATTGTAAAGACTCTTACACACACACCAGGACACATGGTTTGGAATGTTCATAGCCACATAGTACACAGACAATAGAAAGTGAAAACAAACCAATTTTCATTAATGGTAGGATGGTTGAATAAATTCTGGTATGTTTACAAAGTGGAAAGACATACAATAGTGAAATAATGAATAAACCACAGATACACAAAATAAAATGTTGACACCTACAAAGTTAAGTGGTAGACACACAGCAGTCTCTGAAACAATCATTCTGCATCCTCTTTACTTATTTCCAACCTGCTCCAGATTTGACCCACTTCCCCTTTAGTTCTCCCACATTCATAATCCCATGTTTTCAGTGGGCTCAGCATTGGTATCTGGGCACTCGGTTCTGAACTCCCAGGGCTCCCATAGGCATTGGCTTCTCATCTTCCCGTCGGCTTTCCCCATAATCCTCTACCCCAGAAAGGCAGCTTGATCTTAGCCTCCCTCTCCTGGCCAGCCCCTGACCCAGCTCTCTGGTTGGACATCCTTCTGACTCACCAAACCCCAGAGGTAGGATCAGATACAACTCAGTCATGGACCCCTTCGCAGCATAGGAGCTCACCAAGAAGGAAAATGTCTACATGTTAGTGGGATTTCTGGGGAGGGAAGATATAGAAGATGATCTATTTTGAAGGCATATTCCCAGCCTAAAAATATGGCTTTGGTTTCTCATTCTTGTTCACTGTTGAAATCTGTAACTAAGCTGGAAACTTAAAAAACAAAGGAAATATAGCAACTCTGAACTTCTGAGAGAGTGAATATGAAAAGTTAGTTCTCTATTTATAAATACAAAAATATTCTTTTTACGGTTAAGACTTGGTGACAGTTATTTTTACTCAGAATTTCACCAATTCTTTGCTGGACAGAGGAAGAAAATTACTTTTCACCTAAATGAGAGAAAAATATTATTTAGCACTTACGTGTTGGTCTCCAACCTTGACTGTACATTAAATGACAAATGGAGCTTTAAACAAATACTGACGTCTGGGTCCCATGCCTAGGGTTGCTGAATCAGTTGATCTGGAAAGTTCCTGGGCAGCAAGGGTTTTAAGGTTTCCAAATGATTCCAATGTACAGCTAAGGTTGAGCTGACAACCTCTTCCCAGGATAAACATGTCAACACAGGTGCTCAGTGACTATTCACAACAATCCTGTGAAATACCAGCCCTGCAGATGAGAAAACTAGAGCTCAGAGAGGTTAAGTAACTTACCTATGACCACACAGCTAGTAAGGGTATGAAACAGCATTTCCAAACAAGTTCATATGACTTCAAAGTCCATGCACTTAACCACTAGTAAGTGAGGAAAGCTGTCATTGTGGGGAAGGGTGAAATTAAATGTAGGTAAGAACCTGCTTAGCAACTTTAATTTCCCACTGTAGAGCCATTATATTCTTACTTACAGACACAGCCAAGGCCTAATCTCTAGAACTCTTGTTTTTGAAAGAAATCTTAACAGTTTGCCCAGTGTATTCATCATTCCTGTACCCTAGATCTGGAAACTGGGCTCTCATTTTATGCCTATGAACCAAGGCCCTGAGATGTCCCAAGTACAGGAAGGATGAGGATAAAGAATGGACAATGGAACTAGAGTCCTGGGTTCAAATCCTGTCTGCATGTGATATATCACCGACTTTGGGTAAGTAAGCTAACCTCTCTGAGTCTCAATTTCCACATCTCGAACATGTGAAAATTAAAGCCTACATCTTTGGATCGTAGTAAGGAGTAAATGAAATCTGTATAAAAAGATAGTATAACATCCAGCTCATAGCAGGTACTCAATAAAGTGTAGATGTAGTATGATATTATAATAAATATGATTATTACTTGGTATCCTTGTTTCACTGCAGTAAGATTGTTGCTTTACCTTACCAAGAATTGCTGCCATTGAGCCCTATTTTTTTTTTAGCCTCAACCATAAAGATGTACAGCTCAATCTCTGTGATGCCTGACGGTTGCCCTCTAGGACCTCAACCTGGTACCCGCAGTCAGACCCTACTTCTACCGTTCTCTCTTACTATGCTCCTCCTGACTGCCTCCTAGAGATACTGAAGGTGTTCTTGATGCAAGGCCTATGTTCATTCGGATCCCTGCAGAGCACCCACCTCAGGGCTGTTCCAGATCACCCATATGACCCCAAGAAATATGCTTCCCTGGCTTCCAATCTCCAGTCCTCTCTTCTTTGGCCCAACTTGCTATATCCATGGCAATCCAAGATATTACTTCTGGCAAGTAAAAGCATAATGTTAACCCATTGATTTGTGTATCAAAAACTCAACACCACTGGTTTAAAAGTTTGGGCTGAAGGATGAGACAAACCTTCCAGTTTCCTCAGAGGGATTCCAGCCTAACCCAAAGCCACAAATGTGGTGGGGACGGAACTCTCATTTATTCCAATCGTTGCATAAACATAGATAAAGAGACATAATTCTCTTGAGAGATTTTCAAGGTCCTCCTTAAAGTGTGTTTCCCTCACTATTGTGGTTCTAAACTACAGCCACAGCCTCAAGACCAAATTACAGCCTTTGGCGGCCGGTTTCAGTCTGGTGGTTACGGCAATGAATTTGGAGTCAGGAATCCTGGAGTCTCAGCCAACTATTCCCTGGGTAACCACAAGCAAGTTAAATGCCCTTGTCTCAGTTTTTCTATCAGTCAAATGGGGTAATTTTTCCTTCCTCTACTTCAAAGGCATATGTTATGACAATTAATTACCTCATGGCCACAGTAAACTTGGAACTTTCTGTTCAGTAACAAAGTTATTGTCAGTTTTTTCCTTCCAAGCATAATCCTTGAATCTTGGGATTATTTTAACTATTGGATGTCTGAATGTCACAGCTGGAGGTTCATTCAGGGGTGTTTTTTCCTTAGGGTTACTGAGCCACATACTCAATTGCCTTAATGCTGGCAGATCGAAGCAGAAAAAATCTTCCAAAACATTAAGCCAAAAAGCCTGGATTCAGCTGAAGAGCACAACATTGCTAAATCACATGGGTGGCTTTCTTAAGTCCCAACTGCTGAGGCTTCCCCATAATATACACACCTAATACCATTTGAAAAATACTGTAAAGAAACAGTTTGGTATTTGCAGATAAATATGAGCTAGTTAAAATTTCCCATCTCCTCTTCCTGTTTGTGTAACAACAATATCATTCTTTATCTGCCATGTCTCTAGTACTTTTAGCTTTTAAGGGATCCTTTTTCACAATTCATATTTTAACACTGAAAAAATTGATTAGCTCCATGTATACAACCAGTGACAGACCTGTGGAGGTGGAAACCCATGTACAAATACCACTTTTAGAGCAACTTTGAGAAAGAAACAACTTGAAAGTTGAATTCCTACAGCTGATAAAAGTGATAGCCATTGAGAAAAGAAATGAAATTGTAGAGTTAGCAGACATTTTAATTTTTGTGTATACATAGTAGGTGTATATAATATTATTTTTAAGTACTTAAATTATTATTTATACTGCTGGGTTTTCCTCTTTAGTTTTGTTTTGTATGGCTGTCACTTCTGAATAAGAGTGTAAATTTTGACAATTTAGTAGAATATTACTGTTCCCACATAATGTAGATTATGAACACATTCAATTCTGTTTTTTAAAATAGCTGACAATTGAAATAGAACAAATATAACTCATCACAATTATTCTTCTCTGCTATAAAATAAATAAAATTATGGTACTGGGGATTTTAGCCAATTACAGTCCTCAACTTTAAATAGTGTGTTTCATTATTAATGCTAAATAGATATGTCCTAAAAAAGACTCAATGAAGTATTGCAAATACATTAGATATAAGAGATTAATTCACTTTGATTTATGGGGTATAGTATAAAGATTATTCATTAATCAGCTATAGATTCAGCTTCCCAGGTTTGTCTTGTTCTCCCACTAATTCTCTTTGTAACTTTGGGTAAATTCCTTCCAATGTCAGGGCTCCAGTATCCTGATTTTAACAGGTTCATTTGTGTTCACTTCCCCTCTACCAAAAAAAGACGTGTTGAAATCTTAACCCCCAGTACCTCAGAATGTGACCTTAGCCTCTGAAAGGGAGGTTCTTGCAGATGTAATGAATAAGATGGTCCTACTGGAGTAGACGGGTCCATTATCCAATAAGACTAGTGTCCCTATAAGAAGATGGCCACCTGAAGACAGAGATACGCAGGGAGAATGCCGTGGAACATTAAAGGCAGAGACTGAAGTTATACAGCTGCAAGCCAGGGAACATCAAAGATTGTCTGCAAACCACCAGAAATTAGGAAGAGACAAGGTAGGATTCTTTCTCACAGGTTTCAGAGAGAGCATGGCCCTGCTGACACCTTAATTTCAGACTTCTAGGATTTCAGACTTCTAGCCTCCAGAACTGTGCAACAACAAATTTCTGTTGCTTTGAGTCACCCAGTCTGTGGTACTTTGTTATGGCAGCCCTAGGAAACTAAAATGCTGATCTTTAAATTGAGAGTGCTGGACTCTGAAAGCCTCATCTAGAAACACGTTTTTATTTTTCTAAGTCAGGAGTCAATTTTTCTATAAGCTTTTCCTGTAAAGGGACAGGTGATAGGCTTTTCAGGTTACGTAGTCTCTGTCATAAATACTCAATTCTGCCGATTAAAAGCTGCCATAGATAATATGTAAATCAATGAGTGTGGTTATGTTCCATCAAACTTTATTTATAGACACTGAAATTTGAATTTCATATAATTTTTTTGAATCAGAAGATGGTATTGAAAAAAGTTTCCCCACTACTTAAAAATATACACATGATTATTAGCTCTTAGGCCACATGAAAACAGGCAAGGGGGCTGGATTTTGTCTGCAGATGCAACTTGTTGAATCCTATTCCAGGCTGATGACATAAACTTGACCCACTTGGTAGAAAGCATGACAAAAAAGCAATATGCATTCTTTTACTTAGGACACATGAGATAAGTGGCCTGACTTGCTGTAGGTGAGAACTGTATTCATGGTGTGATCTCTCTCTATAATAAAAATATTTTTATGAACTCATCTGAGAATCACATTTCAAAATGCATGATAGTGCAGTAGTTTTTTAAAACTCCATTTTATTATTTTATCTCTTTTCTTTAGTATTCAAAGTTATTTTAATAGTAGCACAAACATTAACAATGAAAATGATCACTATTTGTTGACACAGGATTCCATTTGGCAGCATGCTATTAATCCTACAATAATCTTACAAGTTACATAGTCCTTTATCTCCTTTACAGATGAGGCTAAGTAACATGCCTGAGGCAACATGACTAGTATGTATCTGAGCCAAGAGTAACTCAGGTGATTCTGACTCCAAGGTATATAATTGAAACCACTTTAAATACTTTTATCAATTTCTTGTTACGGTTGATTCTAAATTTCCAATGTTAAGAATCAGTTACTAATAAAATCTATAAGGTTATTACTAATAACAAAATCTATAATTCATATTAGCAATAAACAATGGAAGAAAAATATACTTCATTCTAACTCATTAAATTAGATCAAATATAACATTTGATTTCTTTGTCTCAAATACTGGAATTACATGAGCAAATGGCCCAGCCTTAATCTTAATGCTTACTTAGCTTGGGAAAAACATAAATTACAATGTAAAACTAGATACTGCTTTATAATATACTCTTTTTTAACCACCCAGTGAAAGAGAAGGTAGAAAAAAACAACAAAAAAAATCAAAGTGACCTGTTGATAGCATATGTGATTAAGTTCTTCATTCAGGTGTATTGACAGATGGCAGAAAAGAGAAGAAAGGATATGGATGCCAGGGAGATGGAGGGTGGTGTAATCAAATACAAAACCATCTGGATCCTGTCCCTATGTGACCTAGTATTTGTCTTTAAGTTAAACTTTTTGTATTCTCATCTGACAGATCACAGACCAAATTTCTAAGCTGAAGCATTTTTTCAACAAGCACAGAGGAGCAAAGTATTGTTTGAGGAAATCATATACTTCATTCATATAAAGATTAAGCCAATGAAATTATTAAAATGGTAGAACAGGGTTTGAGAGCTTAACCTGCAAGGATGCCATCATGCCTGCCTTACAGAGAGCATGCAATATGCCTGATATAAAATGTCTTCAGAGTACAAACCCAGCAATCTGCTTTGCGTTACTTTCTAATAAATGTCAATGGGGAAATTGTGTTTATAGCTTGAAATACAGGGAGGGAGAGAAATCCAGTAGCTTGCCGCATGGAGATACATCCTCTTCGTTGATTCCAGAAAAATGTCAAATCAGTACAACTGCTCTAAGACTCTTGGTCTTCACTTCTGCACTGATTAAGCTCCATGCACTATATTTTGGGAATAATAAACTGCATTCATAATATGCTGACTCAGTGAGAATAGCAGGCCCCACAGATTTCAACGAACACAATATCCACAGCTATTTTGCAGCTAGACAAATTGAGACACCTTGAAAAAACAACCTGTTTCAAAAAAGTTAGAATCAGAAATCAGCAATAAGACTTAAGTCTGTCCCTTTTCTGGGATATTTATTTTTTGTTTTTATTCATTTTTTTGAGACTGAGTCTCGCTCTATCACTTAGGCTGGGGTGCAGTGGCATGATCTCAGCTCACTGCAACCTCCATCTCCTGGGTTCAAGCAATTTTCATGCCTCAGCCACCCGAGTAGCTAGGATTACAGGCATGCACTACCATGCCTGGCAGATTTTTAGTAGAAACAGGGTTTCACCGTGTTGGCCACGCTGGTCTCTAACTCCTGACCTCAGGTGATCCACCTGCCTTGGCCTCCCAAAGTGCTGTGATTACAAGCATGAGCCACCATGTCCAACCTTCTTTTTATATAAAAAACATGACTTTCCACTGAACTCTGGTGACTGAAACAATAAATAGGGTCACCTTTCAAGTAAGCCCCTGCTATGTAGCTACAGGAAGTGTCATAACCTCTTACCACCCGACAGTACCGCAGTATGCTAACCATCATCCTACCTCAGCCAGGCTGGACCTTTGCCCAGGCTGCTCTCTCTGCCTGAAATGCTACAGCACCACCCTGCTCCCTCTACATTTACTCCATGCACATATCCACATGACTAGTGCTCAACAATGGCTCTCCACTCCTGTACATCCCAGCTCTTTGCAGTTAGGTGGGGCCATGAGCACATACACATTGATGATCTGTTAACAGCAAGGAAAGCACTGCACATCCTTCCCTTTTGGTGGAGAACATAGCAGCCACATGGGGTTTCATAAACCTGTATCATTAAGAGTATGAGTACAGTTGCCCTAGAAAACAGACTTTGTGTAAGCAAGAGACAAACTTTTAAGTAGCAAGTCCCTGTGATCTGTGGGCTGCTTGACTACAGCATAAGCCTGGCCTATCCTGAAAAATGTACACCCTTTATGCCCTATTCCCATCCCCACTCTACCTCCCCTCTCCCTGATTCCCACCAGCCACATATGTCTGCCTGATGGATTTCTTGTCAATTTTTAGATCATGACTCATCTGTTCCTCAGATAAGCCTAATGGTCATTCTTTCTAGGTAGGTCCCATTCTTGCTATTCTCTATTACAGAATCCTGTTCTTTAAACTTATTTCCCTCATAATTTGTAATTATATGTTTACACATTTGTCCACTTCTCTCTTCCTTGTCTCCACCACTAGACTGTTAAGATCCACAAGAGATCTATAATTATGGTCATCTAGGCTTCACTTACCAACAAAATAGGTAAATCAACCAGGGCTTAGAATATTCCTAGGGCTTATAGAACAGTGTTTATATATATATTTTAATGAATGAACGAACATCGAAAGAAGTATACAGGCTGGGCGTGGTGGCTCATGCCTGTAATCCCAGTGCTTTAAGAGGCCTAGGCCAGAGAAGGACTGCTTGGGCCCAGGAGTTAAGACCAGCCTGGGCAACATAAGGAGAATATTTCTCTCCAAAAAAAAGAAAAAAAAATTCTGGATGGTGGTGAATGCCTGTGGTCCCAGATTCTTGGGAAGCTGATGTGGGAGGATGGTTTGGGCTTGGGAGGTCAAGATAGCCATGAGCCATGATTGAGCCCCTGTCCTCCAGCCTGGCCAACAGAGCAAGACCCTGTCTCAAAATAAAAAAATAAAATAAGTATACACACAATGCATAAAATGGCAGGAAGTTTGTGGTTTCATAATAGGAATGATCAATCAGGGGAAAGACAAATTCCACCGAACCCCGTGCTGGGCCAGAAATTTTGTTCACAGAGGAAACTCATGGGCATTAAAAAATCACATCTAAGAGAAAAATCAGCAGACTCTTGAGCAAGAGCCAACAAAGGGAATCCCTGTTATGCTCTCTTCCATTGTGGAAAGCTGTTCACAAGCACCAGGGTCCCCCATGGAGAAAGAAGGAGCAGCGGTGGGTGACATGGAAGGCTTTGGATCTTTTAGGAGCCTGGGGACACAGCACATCAGCCCACTCCACAGCAGTACTGTTGATTGTGAGGACCACTTCTTTGTTATTTGTGGACATGGCCATCATCCCCAACCCCACCCTACCCTACCCCAAAATAAATAAAAAGCAAAAAAGAAAAAGGTAGAAAATACAGTTGCATTTCTATCTTGGAGAGAAGACATGATAAAATTTGAGAACTTTTCTCCTTTTGCTGGAGAAAACTGTCTTCTACACACAGTATGGGGCAAACTACAAAGAATCAAGAGGAATAATGAATTCACAGAACTTTGTCTTGAGTATTTCACTATGAAGTGTCACTTGATATTCTCTTTCCTTTTCAGGGTATCAATTTTTGCCATCATTTCTATGTATAGAGAAAAGGACATGGACTAAAACATCGGGTCAGGAAACTGGTCACCTAAATGCCTTTAGTTCTAACACTTGATGTCTCTATCTTAGGAGCAGTTTTGTAAGGTAGCTACAACCAGATAATACTTTAGGTGATATTAACAGCTAAGTATATAACAGGCATTTACTATTTTATAGCTATCCAGCACCCAATTCTCTCCACATATACACAGCTTCCTAATAACACCCCAGTCTCTCCTTGGGGATAACTCAAATGGTGTGTGGTCTTAGTAGGAGGACACTAAGTGCCAGCTCTCAGTGTCATTTCCTACTTCAGAAGCTGAGGAGCCTGCTCCTTCCTTCACCAGCTCCCTGTTATAGCCAGGGGGCCAGGCAATCAAGTATCATTCTTGGGACTATAAATCCTGAGTGATGCAAAGGATGAGGACATGGACAGATGTCAAATCCTTTGCAGCAGCATGTGGGGCCCAAGGACTGGCCAGCTACCGAGTTAAAACCTCAGTCAACTTTCAGGTCCTGTTACCAGAGATGTCCTAGCTCCTGTTTATTTCTCAGGTTCCTCTTAATCTGTGAACTCCAATATCCTGCCAGTAAATTCTTATTTGGCATAACGTATTTAGGGTCGGATTCTGTTGCAGGCAACCAAGAACTCACACCAGAGCTGTTATATAGCTATGTAGATTGTACTCTGTACAAGAGAACTCAGCAAAAAAACCCAGAGACTGAAATTTAGCCTGAGGTCCATTTGCCAAACTCATGAGGCTAAATTTCCCTGCAGGAAGGGGTGAAATTTTCCAGTTTACCCAGAGGCATTGTTTAGGCTGGCAGTGGCCCTGCCCTTGACCCATACATTCCCATTTCCCAGTTGTGAAATAAAGACCTAGAGATTAATTCACTGACACTTTTATGATTACAGTAATGCAATGACATTGCACTGGGCTCTTCCACTGCCTTTCTCTCTACCTATAGGCTGAATACTGAACCACCTCTTTATTCCTTCAAGGAAAATGGGAAAGAGAAGGCATGTTCCTACAACAACTCATCCTCCTATGATAAGGCTGACCACAGTCTGTTACCTATTATTTGCCTACAGTTATTAAAAGGGTGAATTTTAAATGTAAAATATATTTATAAATATTTAATACTCAGTGCTACACTACAGTTTTTAATAGTTAACCGTTTACATTCATTAACAATGGCAGAAAAACAAGAACTCAAGAACCTTCCATTATTTTCCTACAAGCTACGTTTCTGCCGATTTTATTGAGTGATATCATGGAATGGTAAAGATGACAAAGTTCGCTGTCCAATGCTCTATGCCAGCCTCTTCAATTTTGCCATGATTGTTTAACATTTTTCACATCTTTTTTTCTCATTTTAGATCAGAAATTTACACAGAGGATTTATGGGCTAGTATATACCATGCCTAGCATGTGAACAGCATTTATTGTCAAGAAAGAAATTAGAGAGTCACCACTCCTTCCATTAGGAATCTAATAGTTATGCTGCCTTTCCTTTACAGAGTTTCCTTTTACCATATTAAATCCTCCAGTCTTCCTTTCATGTTACTTTAAGACACTGATCAAAATCTTTTGTTCCTACTTCCATTCCCCATAAAAGAAAATTAGATTTGTTTTTAGGCTTTAATCCTGCTAAGATAAAGCAAATCAGCCCTGTTTTCATTACTGTCCAGTCAGTTCCATCAATCACCAAAGGGAATCACTAAAAGCAATCAGTGAACAAGGTCAACAGCACTCAGCAGAGGGCCAGCGCAATGGTACTTTAGCAGATCAAAATGAAGACTGGGAAAAGGATGACAGTGCTTCACAGCCCTTAGAGGCCCAGGACAGCTTCTCAGGAGTTCTCTGTAAAAGGGGAGAAGATAATCAAGAGAAGGGAATTATCTTTATTGTGTAACAGGTCTCCTGATATCGAGCTTGTTAATGTAACAAAGAGCTAAAAGGTTCAGTTGGGGGTTAGCTTCATCTTTTCTTGGTACAGTGACTCAAGTTTTGGACTTTGAGACGAAAGGCCTTAACTTTCATAGATCTTGTTCTTCTCTAGCAGTTTGTGTTGTCACATCTGATAATTACAAAATCTCTCACAAAGAGATATAGGTATCATTTAGGGTTAATTGGTTGCAAGCAACACAAGACAACTTTGATTAACTTAAGCAGAAAGGGGTTTTCTTGAAAGGAAGTGAGAGAGTTATTAGAATCCATCATAAGATTGGAGAGTCATGCTTGGAGATAGTATCAAAGGTGCTCTGGTGGGGAGAGGGTATCAAGAGCAGGAACTATTCAGTGGTCTGGGCTGAAAGAATTGACAGTTTTCCTCATCACTGTTATCTCTGCTTAAGATAGAAAGTCTTCAATTGGCTTCACCAGGACTGCAGAAAAATGAAGGAGTGTGGGGAAGGGGAATAGGGAAAGGAGGTGATGGTGTTAATTATTCACAAAAAATCTAGATGTTATTAGCAACATAAGGGACAATGTGTTCCCAGTAGCCAAAATAAAACCAATGTCCACTATGGCATTAAAGAAGTTTTTACCCTAAAGGGCAGGAGGCATCTACTGAACTTGCATTAACAAACATCACATAAAGCACATGTATGTTTTTCATATGTGAACTAACAGACTAGTTTCAGTGAATACAATGCTTGACACTTGGTAGCTGCTCAACAATTATTTGTTGAATGAATAAATTTCTTTTGCAGTGTTATTTGTTCTCATCCTTTCTTTAGGCCATTTATGTTTTCTAATATATAGCAAATATCCCATATTCAAAATTGGTGAAATAGAACCTCTAAAAGAGAAAGCTCAATGCAATGCGAAGAGTACCCAATTAGATTCATTTCTTGATTCTGTCCAATGTGACCTTGGGGATGGGTCACAATGGCTTTGAGATTATTTCTTCATCTGTAAAATAAGTGGTAGAGGTAGATGCTTTTTAAGCATCCATCCAGTTCTATAAGTCTAACATCATGGTCACAAATATATAGATGACAGAGACTCAGAAAACTTAGGGAAAATGTTTATAGTTTTCACAGTATGACGTTGTACCCTGAATCTGGACAGAAAGTAAAAACTAACCTACTTGGTAGTATTTAGGAGAAATTGCCAATATTGTAGAACATCTAGATCACTGTTATCAAACTTTAAAAGAAAGGCAGTAGAATCAAGTTTTCAAATGAAATCGTATGTTGAATTCCAATGTCTAAAACAAATAAAAGTCGGAGAGAGAGATCCAAGATGGCAGATTAGCAACAGCTCAGGATTGTAGCTCCCAGTGAAAGTGCAGAGAGTGAGTAGACGCCGCAATTTCAGACGAAATTCTGTTGCCCACAAACTGGGAGCTACACGGGTCGCCAGCGCGACTCTTTTGGCCAGCACGGCTGTTTTGCCGGTGCCCCAGCATGGCACGGCACTTCTCAGTGCAGAGTATACGGGACTGGGTGCCCTTTGAGTCGGGCTCGGCTGGTCCCATCCCCACAAGGAGAACAGCAATTGGAAGCGCTGAGGACTGAGAGTTTCACAGTAAGCACAGCTGAACCTGGGAAAGCCTAGCTCTGCAGGGAAAGGGTGTCCACAGAAGGAAAACTAAGAAACAGAAAAAACTTCATCACCAACAAGCCAGACGTCCACTCAGACCCAATCTGAAAGTCGGCAATTACAAAGACGACAGGTGGATA
>CAUYLG010019578.1:0-65211 GCA_963573385.1 Cacajao melanocephalus
TACTGAACGCTGCCATCTGGGCCAGATTCTTGTCCTGGTATAACTGTTTTTCCCTTAAATCATGCTCTGCACCGTATCTGCTCTAGATGTTCCTCCAACTATAAGCAAGGTATGTTTACGTATGTATAGCTGTTTATCCCTTAATTCATGCTCTGTACCCTGTCTGTTCTAGGCATTCCTCCGACTATGAACTAAGATATAATTATATATACGGAAATAACTGAGTAGTAAGATATTCTTCAGGCACTAATTATTCTGACTATAATACATGATTATATATAAAGAATTATATAAGGGAAATAACTGAGTAATAACACTATAAACTAAGATATTCCTCAGGCACTAATTGTGCTGGGGATCTGCTTAGCTCTCCTTCCTTGGTGCCCAGATTGGGGGTTACCCACACAGGCTGAAATCAGAAAAGGTAGACAGGTGTCTGGGGATCAGCAATCTTCGACTGAAGTACAACATTTTCCTGAAGTACTCTTTTTAATTTTAAAAATGTTATAAAGTGTGCATTCTATTATGTAACCTATCTATTTTGTGTCAATGTTATTTTCATATGATGTTTTTGCCTACTAAACTTGAAGTACAGTTGCTGTTTTGGGAAGAGATGCTGTGGTTTCCTGTGGCCACGTACTGTACTTCTGGGCACGCAGCTCCCTGTGGGGAGATGCTTACGTGAATTTGAGAAGCCCTGGCTTAGACACACTCTTGCGGTTATGTGACCTCTATGTCTTAGAGTTTTAAACAATTTTATAAGTTTTTTTTTTTTTTTTGAGACGGAGTCTTGCTCGGTCACCCAGGCTGGAGTGCAGTGGCGCGATCTTGGCTCAGTACAACCTCTGCCCCCTGGGTTTAAGCAATTCTCCATCTCAGCCTCCCGAGTAGCTGGGATTACAGGCGCCCACCACCACGCCCAGCTAATTTTTTGTATTTTTAGTAGAGACGGGGTTTCACCATCTTGGCCAGGCTGGTCTTGAACTCCTGACCTCGTGATCACTTCAGCCTCCCAAAGTGCTGGGATTACAGGCGTGAGCCACAGTGTCCGGCCTATAATTTTAAAATCTATTTTATGAGCTTTAGCTACTTAACTTCCCCTAAATAGAATTTTTTAATACCAGAAAATGACTATTTTGATCTTTTAATAACTATGTAGATGGCTACATAGTAATTTTGGCTGTAATTAGGATATCCTCAACCTGGCTCAATAGCAATTCTTTATAATTTTCTCTCTCCTTTTTAAATACCAGTGATGGCAGCGGCCGTACCCTTGGAGCTGCGGCTGCCAAGACGAAGACGAAGACACTGGCTACAGAGGGGGAGGCCTGGCAGGGGCTGGGAACTCCAGGGAGCTGTGAGCCAGGAACCCGTTGGAGCCTCGCCTCCTTCCGAGTTAACAGGGTGGAGCCCTGACCTCCCTGGCGCTGCTGTGGACCCGTGCATCCCTGCTCTCTTAGGGACCTGGGAAGACCCCCCTCTGCCCCCAACCCCTCTGCAGGCTCAGAAGTGCCTGCTCCTGCTGTGTGTCTGGCCTCTCCCTGATCCTGGTTGATGACAGCAGCAGGCAGACAGGCTCTTGGGTAGAAAGGGGCAGGTTCCTGGTGAAGCCCCTCCTTCAAACCAGGGACACCCTGAAGCCTGGTGGCCAGGCTGTCAGTTCAGCAGGGCAGAATGAGAAATTAGGTGCTATTTAGTGCCATTTCTGGACCCACCCATGGCTGCCTATGGACCATTGCATATGGTAGCTTGATAATTTTATTGTGAAGTTTATCATCAATACTTCACCTAAGGTTTTATTATCTAATGAGGGCTATTTTTTCAATCAGTTATTGCATCAGGAATTGCAAAATGTTGATTTAGAAAATTCTATCTTTCTTTTTGAATTTATAATCTGAGCATCTGTATAAAATACCTCAACTTCAGGGCTCTTTGGACATCCTGAAATGCACATTATATCAGAAAAGCAAGACAAATGCTTGTTTTCATTTTAATTGTAAATTTCCAGAGTCATGATTTGGTGCCCAAGAAACTGCCATTGGTGCCCAGTGAGTTTTATTTCTCTTTCTCTCCTAACCTCCCTTTAAAAAAGTATCATTTTAAATTTATAACATTTTGTATATTCAATTTGTTTTAATTAACAGGGTCCCTTTTTTGATATTCATGTTGTCTCATCTATGGCAAGTGGAATCTCCTTCTAGCTGTCTCCCATGTTCTTTCGACATGACCTCCACCAGCCTTTGAAAGCTTTCTTCCCTTTCTGCTTTCTAGAGTAACAAACTATCTCAGCCCACCATCTACCTTTCCTGCCCCACTACTAGAATCAGCTGTTTCTTCACGAATCCTTAGTTCTATTTAGTGAGGAATTCTATTTGGAGACTAGGTGTGCTCACTGATTGGATTGAAATTATTTCTAGACTTTTTCAGTGGACAAAGCCAGAATGCGGATATTTTCAGAAAGTAGCTGACATTGAAATTTCTAATTCAAGTTTAAGATTGTAGGATATTTGTTCTTTCATTTTAGGTTTAGATGTCTTTTTATACATGTTCAAAACCTTATTTGTTTATAACATTAACATACTTTTAAATTTGTGCACTTGAAAATAAATTCTAAAGATACTTCAGAGTTATATAGGTATATCAGATCTACATTACTGATGACATGGTTTAGGTTCTATAGATCCTTATTCATTTTGGTCCACTTATTATTGATTCTTGGATCAAGAGAAGTGTGCTAAGTTTTTATTATTGCAATGTTTCTTTCTGTTTCTCCTTGGATTTTCAGCAGTTTCTGCCTTATGTAAGTTGTTTTCAATGAATTGTAGTCTTTGATATTATAATGTATTTCTCAGCCTCTTTTAACATTTTAACTTTTTTTTTCTCCCTGTATTTTACCTTGTTTCCTCTCAAGATCTCAAATCCTGCTTTCTTATTACTTGAACTTGCCTGGCATATTTATGCATATTCTTTAATTTTTAATCTTTCTGTATCATTTTGACTTAGGTATGTCTCATATATAGCAGAGAGATTTGCCTTATTAGTCAGTCTGAATCTTTTTCTTTCAGTAGATTTATATGTTTGATCTCAGCTCTGACATACTGATTTATTATATAATTTACTGTCATCTAGAAGGCCATTCCTCACATGGCCTGTTTTCTCTTTCCAATCTTTAGTATTTAATATGGTTTGTGTTTTTGTTCTCCTTGTTGCCTTTACACTAATATTATTTATAATATCTGAAGCTTCTCTTTTTAAAATAATGCCTAACTCTACCTTGCTCTAAGCAATACCAAAGTTGGCTGTAACTATCACCACTTTTCTTCCATCCTCCCCAGTGTCTAAACATAGATGATACTGTTTTACCCCTAGTTAATACCTGTGTAACAATCAGCAAACGTATTCTGCTTTCCACTCACTTTCCCCACTTGTACTATTTCTACATTGTCAGATTACATAAAATTTGTATATTCTTCTATCCTGTAGCCAGTTTCTATTAGACCCTGTTACAAACTTCTTCAAGCAGCTCTTGGTTTTCTAATTCTCCTTCACCAGCAGATTGCTCAGAAAGGTTTTTGGTAAAAATAACCCCAGAGTCCTTGAATGTTTATAACTGCTTTTTGATGGTCTTGTGTCTTAGTCTGTTTTGTGCTGCTATAACAGAACACCACAGACTATAATTTTTAATAAATTTATTTGGCTCATGGTTCTGGAGGCTGGGGATCCAAGACTGAGGGGCTGCATCTAGTGAGGCCCTTCTTGCTGCATCATCCTATGGAGGTGAGAGAAAGAGGAAAGGGAGCCAAATTCATTCTTTTGTTAGAAGCCTGCTCCCACAATAACCCACTCCTGTGATAATAGCATCAATGCATTCCTGAAGGCTTTGCCCTCATGACCTAATTACCTCTCAAAGATCCTACTGTTCAATGTTGCATTGAGGATTAAGTTTCTAACTAATAAACTTTGGGGGACAAATTCAAATCATAGCACCCACCTTCATACTTGAGGGATAGTTTGGTTGGATAAAAAATATTTCGTTTATATTTTCTTTTCTTGAACATCTTTACAATACTGCTTCATTGTCTTCTGGTACAAAATGTTTACACTTCAAAGTCTGATTCATTCTTTGCTTGGATGCATAATTCTTTTTCTTGTTTTAACAATACAGTCATTTTATTAGAAAATGTTTCAGTGTTGATGGTTCTTAGTTGGATTTCCCAGATGGCCCTTTTGATACATAGATTCAAATCTTTTATTTTGAAAAGGTTTCTTTGAATTATAGTTTTATATATTAGTTGTTTTTTGTTCTCAGAGGGTTTTCTTCTTTGGGAATTTTATGTTGAATCTCCTTCACCTGTTGCTCCAAATCATTTGACAAATTATTTTTATTCTCTTTTCTTTGTGTCTGTTTTATTAGTTTCATTCTTCTTCCTTCTTCAGTTTCTCTTATTGTGCCTTCCATGGTCTCTCATTGCCCTTTTATTTCTTCTAATATATCATTAACTTCTGAAATACTGTTTCTTTCTTTTCTAGTTAATTCCTGAATGTTCTCAGTTCTCTTTCCATAAAATGACATTTCATATCATTATAGCCATCTTATTTCAGAGCAGTTCTAACTCTGATTTGTATGGCTCTTTGAAGTTTTGATTTGTTTTAAGATTGTTTTAACTCATTGTGAAATCTTATGTTGCAGTTTTCATCTTCTTTATAGCCACTTTTGTAGTATAGTTTTATGTGTTGGGACTATATTTGATTCATTCTTATGTTTATCCTTGTTGTATCTCTGTATGAGGTTTTATTGTAAACTGCTTTTATTTTCCATATATGAACTATCTCATATTTAAATAAGATAATTTTCTTGGACTATTAGAGGAAGGTTCCTGTGTTGGACTCTCTTCTCTGTTGTTACTGTGAAGTATTAAAAAATATGGCCTTTTTATAGGGACACTCCTCTGACTCTTAGGACTCAGTCTGATTCACAAAAACTTCCTGCTCTAACTCTGTGTTGTCTAGAGTTCTAAAGGTCTTTCCTTTCAAAGCAGCATTGTTATCTTTGAATGTGTTTGTCATTCTGTGCTTTCTGAGATCTATCTCAG
This sequence comes from Cacajao melanocephalus, assembly GCA_963573385.1. Taxonomy (NCBI): domain Eukaryota; kingdom Metazoa; phylum Chordata; class Mammalia; order Primates; family Pitheciidae; genus Cacajao; species Cacajao melanocephalus. The sequence continues at coordinate 5,094 of CAUYLG010019578.1, forward strand.
ACACCTCCTTCTCTGGTTTGGAAGCTTTTGTTTAGCTGGCTTCCTCAGTGTTGTATTTTAGATCCAATTCACTGCAGATTTCTTATTCTTTTTTTGTAGGGGGAGGAGGGGAGAGATGAGTCTACGTCTTTCCAACAGGTAGTATTTTGGAGTGTTTCTCAGATATAGGCAGGCTAAGTCTACATTAACATGGTTTATATTCTCATGGCTCCTTACTGGTTCCCTGTGGTCTCCTTCCATTGGCCTCAGCTTGGAGCCTGTGAGAGGGTCTTTGAATTTCACTGGTAATGTTCAGATTTGATTGCTTTCATTCTTGTGCTGTAAGGGCTCTTCTCCTTTTGGGGGTGAATGTTTGTTGTTGATTTCTGAGTACTCTTCTTGGAGGAGTAGCAGTACTCTCCTTCTTCTTTTCTACTAGTTCTTCATCTCTGCTGGCCCCACACTGGATCTGCTGCTGTCTGGTGTTTTGGTGACACTAACCCATGTTCTGTAGTTCTTGAGGGATTTCTTATCATTAGTTTTATGTAAGATCATGTCCATGTTGATTTTTTTTCTGCTATCCTCAATGTTCTGTCTGGTCTTGATGATTAAAGAGAATCATGCCATTGCCATGCTCTTAGCATGAGAAATGCCAGTATATTCTAAATAAAGAATATTGTAGAAAACATGGCTTTTCTATTTCTGGCATCATTCCTCATAGATTTTCATCATTTTCAACAGCAGGGAAGTACTTGAGTATTGAAATTCAAAACAAAACTACAGTAATCTCCCCTTATTCTTGGAGGATACATTCCAAGAATTCAGTTCCAACCCCCCAAGTGATGCTTAAAACTACAGATAGGGCCAGGTGTGGTAGCTCACACCTGTAATCCCCACATTTTGGGAGGCTGAGGAGGGTGGATCATGAGGTCAGGCGTTGAAGACCAGCCTGGCCAACACGGTGAAATCCCATCTCTACAAAAATACAAAAAAATTAGCTGGGTGTGGTGGCGTGTGCCTGTAATCCTACCTACTTGGGAGGCTGAGGCGGAAGAATCACTTGAATCTGGAAGGCGGAGTTTGCAGTGAGCCGGGATCATGCCATTGCACGCTCCAGCCTGGGTGACAGAGTGAGACTCCGTTTCAAAAAAACAAAACAACAACAACAACAACAAACCACACAGATAGTACCAAAACCTACAGATACTATGTTTTTTCTTATGCATACATACGTATGTTAAAGTTTACTTGATAAATTAGGCGCAGTAAGAGATTAACACTGACAATAATAAAATAGAACAAGCATAGCAATATACTATAATAAAGGTACATGAATGTGGTATCTATTTCAAAATACTATAATATTATAAAGCCCCATAATATTATAGTTGGGACCTCATAATACAGTTGGGCAAAAGTACAGAAAGTGAGACCACAGATAAGGGAAGACTACTGTATTTGCTACAAATTTGTACGCTATTCTGACAAAAAACAAACAGGCAAAGAGTTTGAATGTATATGATTGGTTCTGGAAGACCTGAGTCTAAAACAAGACTGGAAAAAGCTGACATGTCCTTCCTGTGCATGTAGCAATTTTATATGCAATTCTACACCTGATTGGTGTAGAAAATTAAGCTCCTCCTGAGAGTATCTTGTTATTTTAGTTTCTCTTTAGAATGGGCCTAAACAATTGGCCATCCTTTCCAGAAATTGACCAGGCATCATTTAGATTGTGCAATAAAATCTCAACACAAAGAGTTATGCAAGCTCTATAAGAAGGAAAAGGTCTAAGGCAAGACATAAGTGAAGGCTTAGCCAAATACAACTAGGCTATCAATTAGACAAACAGAGAACTTTGGAAATATAAGGGAAACATTAATTCCTGCATCTCCTAAAGTCAACAGGAGGAAATGCAATCAAGTAGATCAAAAAAGCAGAGAAAATTGTGAGAAAATAAAACATGGAGAAAGAATTTGGCCACAGAAGCTGACTGGGAGCACAGGAGTGCTTATTTTCCCATCTCTCAAATCATGACAGAGGTAGCTATGTTTCAGGTTGCTTACAAAATCTAAGACTGACAGATGAACTTCAGGTTACTAAATATGTCTCTCTTGTGAATGTAAGAGATGACTTACCTCTTAGCAGCATAGTTATCACACTTCTCAGAGCTTGGAGCAGTGCCCATGATGGCTTGCTGCTAACACAGCAGCTCAATACATTGCAAGGACACTTAGAGGAATATTGGCTCTCATTTTAAACTGTTGTCTGACTGCAGATGATTAAAATCAAATTTCAAGCCCAATAATGCATACTGGCATTAGTCTTAGAATTGACCTCCTGGGCTGGGTGCAGTGGTTCATGCCTGCAATCCCAGCACTTTGGGAGGCTGAGGTGGGCGGATCACAAGGTCAAGAGAACGAGACCATCCTGACCAACACTGTGAAACCCATCTCTACCAAAATACAAAAATTAGGTGGGCATGGTGGCGCATGCCTGTAATCCCAGATACTCCGAGAGCTGAGGCAGGAGAATTGCTTGAACCCGGGAGGCAGAGGTTGCAGTAAGCCAAGATTGTGCCACTGCACTCCAGTCTGGGCGACAGAGCAAGCCTCTATCTCAAAAAAAGAAAAAAAAATTGACTCCCTCTTTTAAAAAATTTCATCCCAGGACCCCAGGAACCTCCCCCTCCCCTTTTTATTTGGCTGCATTTTTCTTGTCCCCCACCAGTCTGTGGATGGTTACTGGATTTTTAAGCCAAGTCAAGGGCAGTTGTCACTGTAGAGACCACTCTTAGTTATCACAGAAGCCAGCAGGTCACTTTGTCACCCCATTGGTAGGGGAGAAGTATTCTGATGTCCAATACTGGAAAAATTATATTGAATTTTTCCATCTATGCTAACTTTCTGAGGCTGTAGATTGGAAATTTTGCTATGACAGTTGAGTGAACTCAATTCAGTTCTCTTAATTCTTCAGTTTAACATTCTCCTAACTGAGTTACTTTGGCAACAATTAATTTTATTAATTCTATTTAAATTCTATTAATTTAGTGTCATTCTCAGAATTAGAAAGGTACTAATTTTCATTGAAAGTTAAATGCTAAGATGAATTTATGAGTAGGCTAACATACACTTAAAATGTCATTGACTCCTGGCACATGAATCCAGAAATGTATATATTTATGTGTGTAAATATATATCAAATACAAATACACATACTTATAAAATAAATAGAAGGAAAAGACAGAATGTTTTGTTTGCCAAATTTATATACGCCATATAGAAGAAAAAAATATTGGTTAGCTCTGAAGCACCTCTGATTCTGTTATGACTTGAGTTAAATTGCCACTGTTGGGGCACTGTGATGTCCAATTTGCTCATCTGGGAATGTGAAATTAAAATTGTGTTTATTATAGGACACTTTAAGTTTGTCTTCATAGCCCCATCTCAATGTTGAAAACTCAGAAGCACAGAAATATTTGAAAGGATAATGCAGTTCTTTATGTGTTTTACATTTTTCCCAACCTCATTGAGCCCCAGAGAGATGACTTAGCATAGTGTCCCAGCACTGCCTCTGCCTGAGAAAATAAATGACAGATCAAGTAGAGTCTAATATAGTTTGAATGATAAATCATCTCTGAATGAGTGCTTCATTTAAAGATCTGGGTTGATGAGATATAGCACCTAAAGGGCAGAGACAGTTCCTTGAATAGTTGCCAGGGAAATAGCAGGACACTCTCACTTTGCACTTTCCTGGTTGTGAGACTAGATTGCTGGGGAATTCAGGAAAGCTGGCTTTGGCTCTCCCAAGAGAACCCGAGTGAACCTCGCTCTTTGTGCAGAAAGCACTTGCTTTTTACTCCTGCATCATACATCAGCAGCACTCACACAGAATTTCTTTAAAAGAGACAACATCGCATCCTCAGATGATCTTTGAGATAATGCACCTCCTAGTGTTGAACTTTCTTTCGTGTAAGCTGATAGCTGAAAAGCCTTGTGCACTGAGAAAACATTAGAATAAAGAAGAAGCAAGCAGGTGAAAAGAAGTTAAGAACAGCAGTCTGCAGCGTAGGAGGAGAACTGGAATTATTTAGGGTGCCTGTCTTTGTGAATGTTCCACAATTCTGGGTGACATTAGTCTCGGGAAAGGAATTTAAATAAGCAGCCTAGGTAGATTGGTATTGACATGAATTTTTAAAATAAAGATTTTTTTAAAAGTTTGCACAATCGCAAGGTGACAAATAGAAGTGCCCAGATTGGCACATTGAGGACAGTAAGCAGACACTTCTTAAAAGAATTTGTGGCACTGGTTGGAAAAGACATGTTTGTCTATTTTACATCTTTTATTCCTTCTTACACATGATATTTCAAATTCTGCAGAACTCTTCTTTTTAGACTATAAAGGAGCACTCTAAATGACTTTAGCAAATTCATGAATTCTAAGGAGGAGAAGGGGAAAATAATAGGAAATTCAGTTTCTTTCATTTAGCATCTTGACACAAAAAGAGACACTCCATATGTGAGTGGTTTAAGAATAGTTTTCCACTTTAAACCTGTTCTTACCCTATTTAACATAGCATGGAGGAAAGCACATTGCTTCTATTTGAACAGCACTGAGGGTTGTTCAATTTATTACATGGTTCAGAATCCTATTTATTCTCTCTGGGACTCATCACCTCCCCACTGTACCCATTCTCCTTGACTACTAGAGGATGGAATGACTTCTGGAGAGTACTACTTTATCAGATGTGATTGTAATCTCTTCTGCCTTTTAAGTAGGAAGCTAGCTGGCAGAGTTTGGAAATTGCTGAACAGAGGCTTTCAACTTTTGGAGTTTCTCCTTCTTCCCTCTGGGATGTCAGAACAGAATATTTTGTAACTTGTTTAACTATCAAATGGACCACAGACCTGATCGTTCATCAGAATTGGTTACCAGTTACCTGGGATTCATTACCCAAATTGTCTTTCTGGCCAAGCTTTCCAAAGAAGTGGACATGGTATAGCCATGGAGGGAGTAAGTGCTCAGTGTACCCTGGGGAGGGTTCACATACACAGGCCTGTGGGCAAAGTGGGTGGGACAACAGGGAGCCAGGATCCCCCATTCATTCATCTTTCATTCATTCAACAAATATTTATGGAGCACCTACTATATGCTAGGGACTATGTCTTTCTGCAAAAGAGCAACAGCAACACAACAAACCAACAAAATCCTTGTGTCATGGAGTTTACTTTCTAGTGGGAGTGATAGATGAGAAACATGATATACAAATAAATTACATGGCTTGTTATATAGTGATGGATGCTAGGGAGAAAAATAAAGGAGGAAGGGAGTAGGGAGTATATAAGTGTGCATGTGCACGTGTGTGGGTGTTGTGGCAATTTTAGATAGGCTGACTAGGGAAGACCTTACTGAGAAGATGATGTTTTGAGTGAGGACCAGAAGGAAGTAAGGGAGGGAGCCATATGATTTCTAAGACTGGAGGATGCGAAGCTGTAGGAACAGTAAACACAAAGGTGCTGGGGTCAGACCGCACCTGGCCTGTGTGAAGACTGGTGACGAGGCCAGTGGACGAAGGTAGGAGGAAGCCAGGGTTGAAGAGTCAGAGTGAAGGTTGGAGGGGACACAACAGGGGTCAGATTGTTTAGAATCTTATAAGTAAGGACTTCCATTTTTACCTAGAGATAGATGGCGGCCACTGAAAGCTTGAATGGAGGAGTGGTGGCCTCATCTCCGGTTTGTCTGAAGTGGACTGTGTTGAGAATAAACCGAAGGGGGGCAGGCAGAAGCAGGGAGATGAGCCAGGAGACAAGTGCAGTAATCCAGCTGAATTTGTCAGGGAAATGAGTGGGGGTTTATAGGCTGTTTATGGTCTGTAAAATATCCTTTACAAGGCGAGTTCCAAGTACCAGAGCCAAAAATTGCCTAAGCACGTCATTGTTTACCCAGAATCAGGCTGGCACAGACAAGCAGGTGGAAAACTCTTCCAAGTACAAGTGCATAAAACGGCGAGTTGCCCTGCTTCTTGGCCCAGATCTCCCATAAAGGAATCTTGTGTTTACATTGCTGGAGGTTTCTGGTTCCTTCCCATAACTGCTTTAAAAAAATCACCGCTACTAAAACAGTAATTGACTTAGTACATTTCTGTAGGAACTTTGCCCATTCTAACAATTAATTTAAAGTTTATAGGAAACTAAAAAGCTCTTTCATATACTGGATTGGATCCTGGAACAGAAAAAGGACATTAGTGAAAAAAACTAGTGAAATCTGAATAAAGTCCTGTTTAGTTAATAGTATTATACTAATGTTAATTACTTAGCTTGATTAAATATACTACAGTTAATGTGGTCAGTATAACATGTTAACGTTAGAAGAAGCTGAGTGAAGGGTAATGTGTGAACTTCCTATACTATCTTTGCAATGTTTCTGTAAATTTAAAATTATTCCAACATGAAATGTTTAAGAAACCCTCTGAAAGGCAAAAGAAATTGCACATATCAACATTTTGAAAGCTTTTTTGTCAGAGATTAAGTTGGTCAACACATATATTCTGCAGTTTTAAGAATTTTTTGTCCATTTTTTTTTTGAGATAGAATCTTGCTTTGTTGCCCAGGCTGGAGTCCAGTGGCACAATCTCGACTCACTGCAACTTCCACCTCCCTGGTTCAAGTGATTCTCCTACCTCAGCCTCCCGAGTAGCTGGGATTACAGCCTGTCACTACGCCCAGCTAATTTTTGTATTTTCAGTAGAGGCTGGGTTTCACCATGTTGGCCAGGCTGGTCTTGAACTCCTGACCCCAGGAGATCTACCCGCCTCAGCCTCCAAAAGTGCTGAGATTACAGGCGTGAGCCAGTGCGTCCAGCCTATCCACCCTTAAAAATATTATTACCTCCATACAGTTAAAAAATAATCTTTCATTATTTCATTTAGATTAAACTGCATTTCAAATCCTTCACTTGCCTCCTGCATTGAACGTACATGTTTCACTTATGCTTTCAGAGATCCACTCTGCCTGATAATTAGATACTTTAAAAAACTAGTATTTAACAGTGCAAACCCTTGTCTGTTATTGATTTTCTTTCTTCTTGCCTTCCTCCCATGCTCTATGTCTTCATTCTTGCTATGCATTGTATCTTCACTGAACAAATACAACTGAATGCAACTGGCCCATAAACTGTGTCCCCATTTTCTTCTTTCCTAAAGCTAAATATGACCTTTATTTGTTTACTGTTCTGAGGCTTTGGGGAAAGAAATTTGCCACTGTGTTAAAAAAGAAAAAATAAAACCTGTTGCCGGGTGTGGTGGCTCATGCTTGTGATTCCAGCACTTGGGGAGGCTGAGGTGAGAGGAATACTTGAGGCCAGGAGTTCAAGATCACCATGGGCAACATATTGAGACCCTGTCTTTACAAAAATTTTAAAAAATTAGCTGGAACTGGTGGTGTGAATGTGCAGTCTGGGCTACTCAGGAGGTTGAGGTGGGAGGATCACTTGAGCTCAAGAGTTTGAAGCTGCAGTGAGCTATGATCATGCCACTGCACTCCAGCTTGTGTGACAGAGCAAATCCTTGTCTGAGGAAAGATAAAAAATCTAATTTTCTCAATGTCTGATTGTTTAAGCCAGAAATAATGAATGCGAATATCTCCAGGGATAAGGTAAGTGTTGTAAAAGTATAAGGCGATCTAGGGTAATAGATATAAACACACTGGCATAGCCTACTTGGGCTTAAGATGGTTCTGATTTTGATTATTCCTGTAAGGTTGTACCCTTCCTAGAACCTGAATGGAAGATTTCAGTCTATTTAGAAAAGGTGCTACATAAATTCAGGTTATGGTTTAGTCAGATGGTGTGGGAAAAATGTGAGCAGTTACAGGTTGAAGAATATAGTAACCAGAAGGAAGAGAAATTTACGTTTCTACGTAAGGCAGATAAAAGATTGATGAGATTTTAGCCCTGTAGTGAATCACACAATGATACTGTGGGCTCCTCAAGTGTATCTCTTAGTCACTAGGCAGGACAGCATTTACATCATCATAGAAAGATGACAAACAGAACCTTATCAAAAAACCTGTAGAAGCATCTCCCTTCCTAAGCCTTCTAACACGTTAGGGTAGGAAAGTTCTGATATCTGTCTACTTCAAATTTCCACTGCTATGAGTTAAGTCCATGGTAGATAGTTAAATTAATACAAGCAGGCTAATATTACTAATGTTCCACAGGAGTTTTAATGAAATGTTTAAGATGCAAAGGATGACACCGAATTACTAACCTGAATTAAGCAGACAAAGTGAGGACCACAGGCACATGCAAAACCCATGAGGATGGAGAGTGTAGTGGCAGGACTGGCTCTCTCCTTCATCCTGGGTGTCCCAGGCATGAACAGAGTCACCCTCTGAACACAATAAGCAGTGCACCTGTGACTTGCTGACCACATCTTCTATAGGGATCTGGAACAGCTCGCCCAGGAACACTGCCTGCATACTCTGGCCTCTCCTACCATGCCCTTGGCTAGCCTTTTCTCAGAGCTCTGCAGCCACAGACACTATCTAGGCAATGGCATCATCTTTCAGAGACTATAAACCCAAGGAAACTGATGATACTCCTCCACAATGCAAGACAATCAACTCTCAATTTCTGTAAGGCTGGAGAAGTGGGATGGTGTGAACGTCCAGCCTTGATGCATTTCCCTCGTATCCTCTGCTAAGAGAAGGTTAAATTGCTAGGATTAATCCACCCTATCCAATCTTAGTCCTGCTTTAGCACACTCTATTCTGTGGAGAAAGGTTATAGTAACAGTATTGAATGGAATCGAACCCAGTGAAATAGTCTTTTCTATGCCAAAAGATAGATATTTTAAACTTGGGACCTGAGACTGTTCAGCTCTTTCCATTCTATTTCCACTGAATAGAAGTGTTTAGAGGTGGAAAGGTTGGATGGTGCTTATTTAAGGAATACATATAGCTGCATGTGCCACAGTTCTGTATATTATGGAAATGCATTTCTTCATGATTCTGCATAGCACAGCCTGGTTAAGAAAATAGCCAAGCCCCTCATTGCCTCGTACTTGTCTATACCAATAGCAACAAGGCTGTGCACCAGGACAGAGGCTTTTTATCATGGATATCAGGTACCCATATTTATGCACTTATATGACAGATATGTTAATTCTCTACAAACGCTGATGGTGATTCCCCTAATCTCAAATAAAAATATTTTCTAGGTGTATTTTAAAAATTCTTGGCTGGGTATGGTGGCTGACACCTGTAATCCCAGAACTTTGGGAGGCTGAGGTGGGAGAATCACCTGAGGTCAAGAGTTCAAGACCAGCCTGGCCAACATGGCGAAACCCCGTCTCTACTAAAAATACAAAAATTAGCTGGGTGTCGTGGCATGCATCTGTAATTTCAGCTACTCAGGAGGCTGGGGTAGGAGAATCGCTTGAACTTGGGAGGTAGAGTGAGCCGAGAGCAGAACACTGCACTCCAGCCTGGGAGGCTGAGGCAGGATAATTGCTAACCCGGGAGGCAGAGCTTGCAGTGAGCCAAGATCAAGCCACTGCACTCCAGCCTGGGAGACAGAGAGAGACTCCATCTTAAAAACAAAACAAAACAACCAAAAAATCATCTGGGGAATCAACAGTGGTCACTAATTCTGGGTTAGGCTATCAACTCTGCAGGCGAAATCTAGTAATTGTTAAAAAGAGGTTGAACATTCATATCGAGATGATTTAAATGAATGCTGCTTGGCTGGAGGGTAAAAGTGAAGGTGTTAGCAGTTCCTCCCACCACCTGAGACTACAGGGGAGGAATACAGTCTCACAGGTAGGCCGCGCAGGTTTCATGCAACCTTTCCTCACCTCCCCCCAGGCAGCAGGCGGGGGCTCCACTGGAGGGTAGTATTTAGGCACGTCCCAGGCCACTGCAGCCATGAACCATTTGAAGTCCTTGCACTTGAGCTGCTTGCGCAATTCCTTTTGGGCAGAGATGTCCCCCGTGGAGAGATGCCTGTACTCCGGCCGCCGCTGGTAAATGTACTCGGCAAATTCATCCATCCAGGTCTCAGCTACCCGCTTCAGGTTCTGTGCAGCAGGAAAATAAAAGTTATTTATCAGCTTATTTATTCAAAGGGTGGTTTCTTGTTGCACCAGAAATTAAAAAAAGAAAAGGAAAAGCTAGCAGGCAACCTCAGGCAGCCCTGGTTGGTGGTTTATGAGCAATGGAAGTTTTCATAACTGCAAGGGGTTTGATATAACTAGCCTGTGGCTTTGCACACATTTCTGCTTCTGGCATGGGGTTCAATTGCCAATTTGGTAATTAATTTATCAGAGTCAGTAAAGATTCAGCTCACTGTTATATCAGCTTTCTTATTCCCCCTGTTATTTCATGATTATACATTTTTTATTTTTTACTTAAAACTAAAGATGTTGAAACTGGAGAGAATGAAGGTCCTCTTAGGCATGAAATTGCTTAAAGCATTTCCAGAAACAAGAATCTTGGAAAGAATGAAGACAAACAAGCTATTATTCTTTTCCCCAAACTTTAGAGAGATAACTGAGCATTATTACATTTACAACTGTGTGTTCTGAAATTTTGTGTGTGCCACACAGATACCAATCAGAATTTAGCAGTTTACTGCATGATGAAGTGGGGCTAAAGGAAGCACCAAGTAGCCAGTCTTGTCCACAGATGTGTCCCTGGGGTGAAGGAAGTGGGAGGTTGGTGGTGGGGAATAAGCATGGATCTTAGGTGTGTGAGAGTGTGTGGATCTTAGGTGTAGCAGTGTGCAGATTTAGTGTAGGAAGCTCAGCCCTTTTGTCAGCTTTGGAATTGACCAAGTTACACACCCAAACAGGGTATCAGATTCCTCACCTGAAAATGGCAACAGTAATACATACCTGCATCATGGGGGTGGCTGTAGGATTAAGTAAGGCAACACCTGTAAAGCGTTTAGAATAAGTACCTGGCACATAATAGGCACCACAAATAGTAGAGCTATTATTAGCAGTAAAACGAGTGCAGGATTGGAAATTGGAAAGCCTGGGTGTTGGGCTAGCCACATGTTAATGGAACTGTTCCTGTGGCCTTTAGGAAAGGGATCAGCTGAGATGAGATGCTCTCTGATGGGCCTTCAAGCTCTATGGTGCTAAATAGTACAGAGAGCGACTGCATTTGTGTAGAAGATGCCAGTTTTGATGCCTCCAGCTTCAGGGTGCTGCAGCACATTGTCATAGGCTGGTGGTGTCCCATGGCCTCTGCTTCTTGTGTCCTGCTCAAGTTCTTATTTCAAGTGCTCGGTTGGTGTGAGCATTGACTCACTCCTGTTTCTCACTTGCACTTAGAAGATAAAATGAGCGCAATGGCCAGGAACTTTAATGAGATCTGGACAGAGGTGACTAAAGTAAAAGCTAGTGACATTTAGGAAAAGTGCTTTCTCTTAAAAATGACTACAGAATCCTAATTCAGGCCTGGAACTCTGCCCAGAGGTCTGCTGGATTTGGAGGCATCATCACTGATACCTCATTCCTAATGAGACCATGCATTTCTCTCTCCACTCCACTCATTCCGTGTGTTCAGCGTCTCCCTGTGGGCCTCTCCTGTCTGACCTTGTCTCTGCTCCTCACTCTCCGTGGACTCCTTGGGTTCTTTTGGTGGATGGTGGGCACGAAGAAGGGCTCTGTTAACACAGCAAGATGCAGAAAAGAGACAGAGCCACAAAGAAAGCTCTGATTTGTCAGTTCCTTCTGTGTTCCTTTCTTTTTAAGATGCCTCGTGCATAGATAGGAAGATAGGAAAATGACCTTGAAAGTGTGAGAACTGTTCCCTGAGAGATTATTATCTGCCATTGCTATGCACCTTACCATCCTGTCAGCATCGCCTGGCCCATAACGCTTTCTGCTCCTTGGACTCCAGTTTACCTTAACAGATAATCACAGTCAACATGGTTTTGTAATATTCTAACCCTTGCCACCAGTTCAGAATCACCTGATTCATTTGGGGACCAGAAGGAAACAGATGATGTCTTGAGAGTCCTGCTCTGGAATGGCACTGTGTACTACATATATACATAAAATCTCAATGTGAGTCTGTAATATCATCTTGCTATTTTCATTTCATTTTGACAAACATTCTGTATGAAATGCATTCCATTTCTCTTGTCCTCAGGCCAAATTTTTAAATGAGGATTAGAATAAAAAAAAATTAGTTATATTCAAAATTGATTTTAGGTTGTAGTTCCAATCTTTTCCCCTAAACTGCAATATTAAACAAAGTGGAAATATTTAATTCTCATCAATTTACACCTCTCTGATAAGTGAAAATGAATACAGTTAAGGGAATAGCAAAAAGCAGAAGCAAATGACCCAGGAATAATGAGAAAGTGATTTTCTTGAGAAAAACCATGCCTTTAAAATTCTGATAGCTTGCAAAAATGATCTGTCATTAAGGACTCTGTTTTGACTTGAATAAGTAAGCACTTTTAGACTATACATGCCATGAAGTTAGGGATAGATCTGTTTTTTCCTTAAAAGACCGAGCATCTTGTGTGATTCCAGACACATGTGTGTGCATATCTGGGCAAGCTAATTATTGAATTAATGAAAGACCAAATGATGAAATGAATGTGAACAAATTCATAGTGTGCATAAGTATCTATTGATAAAAGTGCTGAAATGGGAACAATTAAAAACAAATGCTGTTGCTAAATGGTAGATTTTTGTTGCTTTGGGTTTTTGAAATAGATATGGCAATTATTGCAAAACTCATAGAGGAACTAACTAACTCCAGTGCAGTCAATGGAAAACGGCTCAGAGGATCATGATAAATGCTACCCGGAATAGGCAACATCAATAAGTAAAAGAGGCAGGAGTCAGCATGTTGGAAAGCTGTCACCAAAGGTCAAGTAGCCTCTAGTATAGTTAACTAGGGAACTAGCCAGTTAGCTCTGCATCATCAGTCCTTTTCAAGTTGAAAGACACTAGATGTGCTGATTTCTCAAACATTCCAAAGTGGCCAGGCATGGTGGTTCATGCCTGTAAATCTCAGCACTTTGGAAGGCTGAGGCGGGCAGATCACCTAGGGTCAGGAGTTCCAGACCAGTGTGGCCAACATGGTGAAACCACGTCTCTACTAAAAACACACACACACACACACACACACACACACACACACACACACAAATTAGCCAGGTGTGGTGGCAGACGCCTGTAATTCCACCTACTTGGGAGGCTGAGGCAGGAGAATTGCTTGAACCTGGGAGGCGGAGGTTCAGTGAGCTGAGACCATGCCACAGCACTCCAGCCTGGGCAATAAAAGTGAAACTCTGTCTCAAAACAAACAAACAAAGAAACAAACAACCCTCCAGAAAACCACTCCAAAGCAAGCAGTGGGATCGTGAACATATTCCAAGGGTCATGTGAATTCATCAATTCCTTTTTTTGTAGTTTTACAATAGGTAGTAAAACAGAAACAACGTAATTGCAAAGATGGCAATTGCAAGTTTCCCTCTAGCTATGAGTGTTAACATAAACATTTTAAACATAAATAAAACATTGTGACCATTCTCTAATGTCCACATTGGCTTATTAGGCATTTTGGATTATAGATGTTCTGTTCTCTGGAATTTCCTATCAGGAGGGAAACTTTCTAAAGTGTCAATTATTATATTCAAGGAATAGCCCTCATTCCTCAACCATCCAGGTTGCTGGCCAAATAAAATCTTTCTGAGGTCATTATTCTGGAAATAATAAAACATTGTGTTAATTTGTCACTGGGATCATAAACCAGTACTTAGTTTTTGGGAAAACATTGGTACCACAGCTGAGAAAGATTGCAAACAATTGCAAAAAGATAGTTTCATTGTCTTTTATAGCTTGTAGAATAAATTGACCCACTCCAGGAAATAGTACAATCATATACTCACTGGAGTTCGTTGGGGTGTTTATACATGAGCATGCATACCATGCATTCACATACACAGAGACAGTGAAGTAGGAGCAAAGCAATATTTCTTACTTAAAGACTTATGGCTGTGTAAACATGTGCAGAATCATGAAATGGAAACATCCCAATAACAGCTTGTGCCAGAGTTGGTAAAAGAGAAAATAAATCAATCTGAGTAGTCCTATCTTTCTTTGAGATTAAATGAACACTGGTGGAGGTGCTAAGATTTTCAAAAAAAGAATCAAGGGGAATGAAATGTGGGACTGTGTTAAAGAAACTTCTCTTCCTGAGTCCGTGAGGGGCGTGGTTTCAAGTGTGGGAATTTCCTGGCTCCCTGCCTCAGGCCACTAGGGCTCTTTGAGCACCTCCTCCACGTGGGCCATGTAAAGTTCTTTATCTTCCAGCCAGGTAGGGATTTTGTCCCCGCAATTCCCGCCAGAGCTCATGGAGGAGGGGCCTCTGTGACTCAGGGTTGTAAAACAAGTAGCCAATCCAGTATCAGAGTCAAAGATCAATCAATCCAGAGGAAGTTTGAAAGAACTCCTCTCATTGGATGAGGACATGAATGGGGAGGGAGTAACTCAAGGGTTGAAACTTCAGTTGCTCCTACCTGAACGGATTCCCTCTCTGGGTTCTCCTCCCATGACAGCGTGGGAGCTGCCTTTTCTCTCTCTGTCTCTCTCTGTCTAATAAATCGCTCTTTCACAAAACTCTTTTTGGGTCCACGATTTTTATTAGAACGGTAAACTCACCGTGCCTCTGGGGCCCCCATCCCCATTCTTCGGAGTTAGAGAGGCCAAGAGCCTCCGAGCCAGGTCTAGAGGTTAGGATTCCTGGTTTTCACCCAGGAGGCCCGGGCTTGGGCTCGACTCCTGGTGTGGGAACCAGGCGATCCGATTGAAGTTTTACTCCCCTGGTAACAGAAAGAGTCAAGCATGAATGCTGGGAGATCTATACACGTAATCATTTACTCTTGAACTATCAGATGTTGCACCTTTAGAGGTTGCCTTATATACACAGAGCCAGGTGTTAGCTGGGATTTTTGTTTTTTTGAGATTTAAATAAAAGTGCTTTAACTTCAAATCGCATGCCCCTGTTCTGAAGATTTCTGTGGATTCCTAGAGGTGTCACACATTCATCCTTCACTTCGATTTTCTGTTTGTGATCTTTCTCTCCTACAGGCATCTTGCCCTCAGCTTGCTGTGTACCTTCTGTCCTGCAGAGACTTGAATGGGGTGCACAGATATTTTCCCTCATCTCTTAAATGTCTCTCTGTACATTAACTGGGCATAACTTTTACTGAAGATTTCTGGGCAGTGGCAGAGACTTAGATAACAAAATAGCACAGATGATGATGTAAGACGAAATATTTCACAACTTGGGTTCTTTTCCCTTGACTGCTAAAGGGAATTTCTTGCTGGCTAAAATTTCCTCCTTCTGTCTTTTAGCTTCCTGCCATGGTTCTGCCCAACTCAAAAATCTCTCATACCTCTTTTGTAGGGCTGTACCAGAATGTCACAATTTCTTCTCCCTTTTTATGCCTGGCAATTCACCTTTCTCATTGTTTGTCCTTGCTTATCCTGGCCAAACCATGTTGGCTATTGGCTACCTTTTCTTTTTCTTTTTTTTTTTTTTTTTTGAGTTGGAGTCTTGCTCTGTCACCCAGGCTGGAGTGCAGTGGCACAGTCTCACTCACTGCAACTTCTGCCTCCCATGTTCAAGTGATTCTTCTGCCTCAGCCTCCTGTGTAGCTGGGACTACAGGGGTGTGCTACCACGCCCTGCTAAATTTTTGTATTTTTAGTAGAGACAGGGTTTCTCTGTATTAGCCAGGATGGTCTCAATCTCCTGACCTTGTGATCGGCCCACCTCAGCCTCCCAAAGTGCTGGAATTACAGGTGTGAGCCACCACGCCTGGCTGGTTACCTTTCCATAACTAAAATGGATTGCTGAACAGCATAATTCTCCAAAAGGAAATAAGAGCTAAAATTCAAGATGAGATTTTTGTGAGGTCACAGCCAAATCATATAAATTTGTAAATATAATTGATACTTATATTAATGTTATATGGGACATACTTATACTAAATTATTTGTCATATCTGAAATTCAAATTTAGTGAGGCATGCTGTATTTTTACTTGCTAAATATGGCAGTTCTATTCCTGATGTATATAATTTGCATATAATGTGCTCTATGAATGTTTTTTAATTCATCCAGTGACCATCTATACAGAATCTGGCATGTCTTGTTATTGCCAATACGTAAAGAATGTTTTGCTTCTGTGGAAATTGTTCCAGAGGAGTTTCAGGCAGTTCTCTGCTGAAAAGCCTGCCATAACACACAGCTGATACAATATAAGCACACAATCCTACTGCTTTTTATTTTCTAAGAGGTGGGATCCTGCTGGCCCTCTATCTGTGAAGCAAACCGGAAAGCAGACACAGAATTTAAGGAACAGCAGGGCTAATTGGTAGCTAGAGGTGAGGCTCAGCATGGTCAGAATGAACTGTTTTTAGGGCTTAATGCTAACCTCAGTGTGAAAATAAGTAGGTGAAAGCTTTCTGTTTCTGTACATCTGAGTAGGCTTTTATCTAGGCTCCATGTTTAGTGTGGAAAAGGGAGATTGGGAGAGAGGACCCAAACCCATTCAGGTTGGATTCAAGAGGTTTTCATCTGCTGGGGATGTACCCAGCATGGGAGTCATGTAAGATACTGGTAAAGGTAGCTACTAGAGCGGAGGAATACATGTATTTTTTTGGTGTAGAAAGCAAATGAAGGATTCCTCTATTTAAAAAAATTGGCAAACCTTCATCTTCTTGAATGATAAATGAAATAAAAACTGTTATTCAGAGTGTCTTCTATGTGCAAGACGTTGACAGCATTCTATTTTTATGTCATTTGTCTGTGGTTCTTTGTGTATCACATATGTTCCTCTATTCAACCCAAACTGGTATTAATCTCTCCTTTCTGTGTTCCTCAAATATTTATTGACACACTCAACACATTCAGCCTTACATTAGAGGGCTTTAGAATTCAAGTTTTGTTTCCTTTGTTCTATCCAACACTAAATCTTTCCTTAATTCTAATACTCATCAGGTCTTTGAATTGATATTTTACCAGGAACATTAAATCTCATTTCTAGCTCAGTTCGTAAGAACGTATTTCCAGCTTGACTGATCACTGTTAGCGTACAGCAGGAGGAAAATAGATAGTTCAATTTTTTCCTGCTTGTTTGTGAAACTGCATAAATCTATCCACTAATTATTATTATTTTTTACCAGCAACACTATTTTAGATTTTACTGCTAGACTATTCAATCCCTGTTCAGTTTCTCAGTGTATGATTTGTGAGTCAACTGTATTTGTATTATTTGGGCCATCTCACCTCAGTAGAGTGTTTCTATTTCTAGAGTGCAGGGTGTGATTATACATGTGTATTGGCAAGATCCTGCTTCCCAAATTGCGCTTGTGTCAATATTAAGCTATTGTATTATGGTGGATTGGGTTACAGTGACTCCTCTTTCTTCATACACACACACAACCACACACCCACATGCATATATATATATACATATATATATACATATACACATATACATATATATACATATATACATATATACACACATATATACATATATACATATATATACATATATACACATATATACATATATACACACATATATACACATATATACACATATATATACATATATACACACATATATA
The DNA here is from genome assembly GCA_963573385.1 of Cacajao melanocephalus. Lineage (NCBI taxonomy): Eukaryota > Metazoa > Chordata > Mammalia > Primates > Pitheciidae > Cacajao > Cacajao melanocephalus. The sequence continues at coordinate 22,736 of CAUYLG010019578.1, forward strand.
TACATATATACATATATACACATATATATACATATATATACATATATACACATATATATACATATATACACATATATATACATATATATACACATATATATAGACACATATATATATACACATATATATAAAACTGGCTTTGCTACTTATCACCAGTTTCAGGGGAAAAATATACACATATATATGTTTTCTTCCCCTGAAACTGGTGATAACTAACAAAGCCAGTCCCAAGCAGAAACAGTTTCTAATTTGTCACAGTCACTCTTACAGCAAGGAGGTGTATCCATATCCCATGATTTTAAATTTCTGCTTTTATTTGAATATATTTCTTTTCTCCTCTTTGATGCTTAAGAGTGCTTTTGTGGCTCAGTAGTCCCATCCCACAGCCCTTTTATCATTGATAATATGATAATGTCATCATGGGTACAGCTCAAAAGAGAATCTCTTTAAGACAGCCCCAACCTCACTACAATTATTCAGCCTAGCTCCACGTTTCTCTGATCTGAGCACTTCTTTGAAGTCAGTGGGAAACTTTCAACCTAAGGAGAGGAGGCTAATCTAGTCCTACAAAGGGAGCTTCTCTGACAGGCAATTTCCTCTTCATTGTTCCCCAAGGCTGTGTGAGCTGTTTGCAGGTGGTTATCTTCTTTGGACTTCCATGAAAAAGGGTTAGCTTTCTCTTTGATTTTATATCTCTATTGTGTTTTTGTCCAAATATTTTGAATATCTATGGTTGTGTTTATGATAGCATTTAATGTAGCCTTTAGATATAGGACAAACAAGCAAAAACCCCAAATGAGCTGACAATGTGTCTTAAAAAATGCTGGTAAGCCTAATTTTAAAATCAGCTTTATTGAGGAATAGTTGATATACAAGAAACTGCTCATATTTAAAGTGAATAGTTTGGTATATGTTGACATATGTATATATTGTGTTAGTGGAATCATCAGCACTATCAAGATAAGGAACATGTCCATCACCTGCAAAGGTTTCTTCATGCCTCTTTGAAATCCCTTTCCCAGTCTCCTTTCTATGTCCCCAGACAACCACTGATAAACCTTTTTTTCACTATAGTGAAAATTTGTAATTTTTTAGAATTTTATATAAATAGAATCATACAGTATATGCTCTTTTTGTCTGGCTTCTTTCACTTAGTATAAGTATTTTGATCTTTATCCATGTAGCTGCATGTATTCATTCTTATTGTATTCTTTTTTTTTTTTTTTGAGAAGGAGTTTCACTCTTTTTGTCCATGCTGGAGTGCAATGGCGTGATCTCAGCTCCTCCTGGATTCAAGTGATTCTCCTGCCTCAGCCTCTTGAGTAGCTGGGATTCCAGGGGCACTCCACCATGCCCAGCTAATTTTGTATTTCTTTAGTAGAGACGGGGTTTCACTATGTTGGCCAGATTGGTCTCAAACTCCTGACCTCAGGTGATCTGCCTGCCTTAAGCTTCCCAAAGTGCTGGGATTACAGGCATGAGTCACCAAGCTCAGCCCATTCTTATTGTATTCTATCACATGAAAAAAACTACAATTTGTTTATCCATTTACCTGTTGATGAACACTTGGGTTGTTTCCAGTTTTGGGCTATAAAAATAAAATTGTATGAACATTCTTGCACAAGTCTTTTATGAGCATTTGCCTTCATTTCTCCTGGATAAAGATCTTGAAGTGGAGTGGCTAGGTTGTACTCTAGGTATGTGTCTAACTTTTAAAGAAGCATCTGAATTGTTTTCCAAAGTGGTGTATCATTTTACATTCCCATCGGCATTTTATGAGATTTCCAGTTACTTCAACACTTGGTGTGGTCAATGTTTTTAATTTTGACCATTATAAAAGCATGTAGTAGTATCTCATTGTGGTTTTAATTTATATTTTCCTAATGACTAATGATGTTAATCATTTTTTCATGTCCTTATTTGCCACCTGCATATCTTCTTTGGTAAAATGTCTTTTAAATCATTTACCCATTTAAAAAATTGGGCTGTTTTTCTTATTATTAAAATTTGAGAATTCTTTAGGTATTATGGATACAAACCTTTGGCCAGAAATGTGATTTGCAAATATCTCTTTTCAGTCATTGTCTTTGTATTCTCTGAACAATGTCTTTGAAGATTAGGTGGTTTTAATTTCAATAAAGTTCAATTTGTCAATTTTTTCTGTGTTATCATACCTAAGAATATTTTGCCTAACCTCACAAATATTTTTCTTCTTTGTTTCTGTATTCTAGAAATGTTATAATTGTGTCCTTTACATTTAAAGCCTATAACTGATTCTGTGTTTTTGTATATGGTGCTATATATAGATTGAAGTTTGTTTATTTCTCTAGATAAGAACATCTTATTGTTCTAGCCTTGATTGTTGAAAAAAATAATCTTTTCTCCACTGTATGCCTTTATATCTTTATGTAAATCAATTGACCATTTGCAAGAATCTATTTCTTGCTCTCTCTTCTCTTCCAGAAATAGATTCTTGCATGTATCTATCAGGTTGTGTGTTTGTTCTTGCTAAGTTGTAGGAGTTCTTTCTATAGTCTGGATATTAAGCACTTATCAGATGTATGATTTGCTTTTTTTTACTCTCATTCTGTGAGCTGGATTTCCATGCTGTAAACAGTGTCATTTGGAGTACAAGCTTGCCTAATTTTTGAGCTTCAAGTGTGCCACTTGAGGTAACCATGTTCCTGAAGATAAAATTAGGCTGAATGTTGCCAATGAAGCACTATTAAGCAGAAACAACTATATTCATTATCTATTCATAAATAACACTTTCTCTCACACCTGAGTGGCTTAAAGCCATAGTAAACTTTTTTATCCTTCACAGTTTCTGTGGGTCAATTCCCAAAGTTGGGGATGGAACAGACTGTACAATCTGGATCAGATTTTTCAGGACTTCCAGTCAGATTTTGGCTAAAGTAGCAATAATCTTAAGCCTTCGATGGGGCTGGAAGATCTTTTTTCAAGGTGGCTAGTGGTGCTTGCTATGGGTGCTGAGTAAGAGGGTGTGTTTTCTTTCTCCCACATGGGCCATTCTATGGGGCTGCTTGAGGATCTTCATGACTTGGTGCTGGCTTCTCCCAAAGCAAATCATCCAAGAGAACCAGGAGAAAACTGCAATGCCTGTTATGTCCTACCCTGGGAAGTAAAAAAAAAAAAAAGGATAATAGGACTAAAGTGGAAGTATGGTTGCTAATTTTTATGTATCCCTTAAGATTGTATTTGTTTATTTTGGCTGGGTTTGAGGGTCAGAATATGCTAGAATAATTTTATATGATTGAATTTTTGAAACCCTGGGAAAGTGGAGATAATCAGAAGCTGGAACTGTTGAGGAGAAACCATGGAAACACAGGTTCATTTGTGTCCAGGTGAGTATGGATGGCCCACAGGTAGGAGACAGCCACCCTGAGTCTACCCAGGACCCAGAGAAGTTCTGGCACGTTAATGACAGAAGTCTTGGTTCCTCTAGACTCAGCACTGTGAGTGAGTAGTTGATGCTTTTGTGAGTGGTGGTGGAGGTATGACTTCTCCTACAGCTTCATGGGCAAGGGACAGAGATAAGTGAAAACAGAAACAAAAGAAGCAAATCCAGGGCAGTGCAGAGTGGGTATGCTTCTGACAAGTGGGTGCCTAAGCATATGCGACGGAGGCTTTTGGGGATGTCTAGAGATGGTTGGGGGACAATCTGAATGGTGTACTTCCTAGTAATCAAGCCAGTGCTGCCTCATGTCATCACAACTTAGGTATAAAAAGAAGTATGACCCTATTTTTACATGATTGTCATTAATCTATTTACTATTTTTTATAAATCACAACCAGCATTTTCTAACCATCATCCAAAGAGATTATCAAGAGTTTAGTTCTCTCACAAGAACAGCCACAGCAAGCACTTAAACAAACTGTGGTTAAACTAAGTGGCGCTATAGTATTTATTCCAGTTGTGATTAATAGACCTTGTTTTATTTCCCATGCTTTCAAACAGGTAGAAAATAAAACCCCTATGTTTCTACATGCCCATTGCAGGGGTCTTAGATTGAAAACTATATCTTTCCAAGTTGTAAGTAATCTGTAAAATTTTATTTCTATAAGCTGTTTTCAGAATTAGAACACCCAGAAGCATTCACACACCATGAAGCTGCCATTTTGTTTTTAGACATTTCTCAGTTTACAAAATAGCAACTGGAACTACTTTCTCTACCTTAACTGGCACTAAAAAGCGATACACTTGGGCTGGAATTGCAGTTGGAAATGGAACCATTGCAATAGGAATGAAATAGCAGAGGCCCCAAGCAGAGTGGTACTGTGCATTCACACATCTCGTGGGAAGAAGCTAATTCCATGAAATGAGTCCCTACCATCCAGGTGCTCCCATGGCTTAGATGTGGGATTGGGGTCCTGGAAGGCATTTATTAAACAGCCAGCCCTACTCCCCTTTGCAAGAGTTGCATTTTTGGTTATTGAAATTATGGCATACTAAAATATTTGAGTTTGCTTAAATTTCAGCAGCTTAATTTTGTAGCAGCAGGGACCTATTTCGTCTGAGCTAGTGTTCTCCTTTATGAGGCTCTAGTGGACTTGTGAATACAGGAAATGTTCAGTTCTAATGGGGATAATGATAAAAATGCAATTAAAATCCTCTCTAGTCCACAAACTAGTCTCACCATGTAGTTTGTTTCTCAAGGGCTTTGAAAAAAGGAAGTTATATAAATGCTCAATAACGGCCTGAAATGCCAAGGTCTCTAGGTAGGACAAAGAATAATGGAAAACAAACTGGAAAAGATACCATAGGAAGTGGAAGATAAATCCCATTTTAATTTCACTAAGAATGACAAAGGGAAAGTAATGATTAATCATGATAGCTCGTTATTATGTAATTATCTGGGATCACCATCCAGATATTCTATTTACACTGTAAAATATTCCAATAGGCATAAACAAAAGCTAATGTGAAATCTTAATTCTCATGTGATGGCTCAAGAAACGCTTAATATTGTCCCTATGGTTTGGGGACTACCTGACTCAATTACAAGCTCTGTTTTGCCCAATGGAAACCATCAGAGAATTGATTCGTAAGTCATAGCTGAGCTGAAACTTGGAAAAACACCATGGAATATTTGAAAAATTTAAACTGAGCAAAATTCCTTAATGTTGGGAAGAACATACATCTGTGAGAGCTTTTGAGGAAAAAAAATATGTAGAGTAAATAAGTAGGAAGAAACTAAACGTAAAAAATAGTTTTGGGGCTGTACATGGTGGCTCATGCCTGTAATGCCAGAACTTTGGGAGGTCAGGGCTGGAGGATTGCTTGAGGCCTCCTGGAGTTCAAGACCAGCCTTGGCAACATAGCAAGACCCCATCTCTACCAAAAATACAAAAACTAGCCAGGCATGCTGGCATGTACCTGTAGTCCCAGCTACTCAGGAGGCTGCGGTGGAAGATGGCTTGAGTGTTCCAGGCTGCAGTGAGCATGGATTGTATCACTGTACTCCAACCTAGGCAACAGAGTGCAACCCTGTCTCTAAAAAACAACAATAATAAAAAAATGTTTTGCAATGTTTTGTGGGAAGTTACTAAGTCTGAAAATAATATTGTCTTTACCTCACATATTTTTTTTCATGATACTGCCAAATGGCAAGAGACTGTACCTGCCAGCAATTTGCTGTTTTACTTTCTTTTTTAGTGTCTGTTTGATATGAAAAAAATCGATGCTTTACCTCCACATTGCTTAAAATTTTCAAAAACAACATGGGATTCTATTGTCATTTTTTAAACTAACAAAATGATACAGATACTTTAAAAAATTCCGATGCCACTGGGTTAGGAATTAAGGTAGTAGATGAGGGTCAGGTGCAGAATAAATCTGTGTTTCCTATTTTCTCATTTCTTCTCTGTGGGTCCTTGGCTGACAGAATGGCTTCCCTTTGCCTTATTTTTTTCACGTGTAACACAAGCAAGAAATGCCCAGTGTTTAAAAAGGAGATAGGATTGAAGGGTGAGTGAGACATCTAGCGTTGTCTACCAGAAACTCATCCCCAGTATAGGGGAGATGGCCCAAGGTGAGGTGACATCACATCACAAAGGGACGGCTTGATCTAACTGGCAAAGCCCAATGCTATTTGTTTAGGATACATAGCATGCTGTGTGCATTTCTGCCTGGCACATAGTAGGCACTTGATAAATATTTATTAATAGAATTTATCTAGCCTGAGCCTTCTTTGAGGCTAGAGATGATATTTATCTTCATAGCATGCAATGAACTCAGGGTATTTTAATGATTTATTGAATCATTATTGCCACATAAATTTATGATTGACTTTTAGAGAGGATATCAATCATGGAGAATAAAGAAACATTATTTATGGAAGACGCCTTAAGTTTTAAAATTAAAAGCTCCTTCTGAACAGAAGATATTACATTTTATGTTGTTTTGTTTTATTTTTGATGCAGGGTCTCACATGGTTACCTATGCTGGAGGGCAGTAGCTTGATCATAGCTCACTGCAGCCTTGACTCCCTGAGATCAAGCAATCCTTCCTCCTCAGGCTTCCAAGAAGCTGGGACTATAGGCGCATGCCACCACACCCAGCTGACTTTAAAAAAAAGAACCCTTTTAAAGCTGAGGTCTTGCTATGTTGCCCAGCCTGTTCTCAAGTTCCTGACCTCAAGTGATCCTCCTGCTTCAGCCTCCTGAAGCACTGGGATTATAGGCATGAGCCACTATACTTGGCCTGACATATTATATTTTAACCTGTGGCCAAGTGGGGAGAGAAACAAACATTAATTGCAGTATGTGAATCGTCTTTAGTTCTGACCACAAGTATTAGACAGCCTTATTGCCCTTTAGGTTATATTGTAAGGAAGAGTTAGAGAAAGTTATTGTTTTTAGAAGAATTGCCTCTGCACAAAAGTCCTAGCTGTTTATAAAGGCTGAGTCTTGAGGGAAGATCCATCATTTCCTGCTTTTTGGAGAAAGCCCACGATAGGCCACCATGCCCCTGAACTCAATGATAGTTTCAAATAGCGCATCTGAACCCTGTAGTTTTAAGAGCAGGAGAGAGAGTGCTGCTGTTGTTGGTGTCAAGGTTATTGTGCTCCAGCTCTTATTTGCTGGGCAGCCTTAAGAGAGTACAGTGATTTACAGTCATCAGGAGAGAAAGGTCAATTTGAGGGAGTGCATATTTCCCATTCATCACCATACTTTATCAGCTTGTTGGTGATTTTATTTTCAGACATCACACTAGTCATTTGGGTTTTGTTAATGTTTTTCCTTGACTGATAGATTTTTCTGACATAAACATATGTCATAAACATTGAGCTGTGTATGCCTGACTTGTGCTCTTTTATTTCAGCTATTTCAGACAGGCATGCTGACACCATGGTCAGCAATGAAGAAGCATTCATTAATTAACTTGGGGTGGTCTGGCTTCTACATTGAAGCCTTCCTCTTCCTCCTTCCTTTCTCTATGCCTCTCCCAACCTCCATCATTTTCAAGAGTCTGAGATGATCTATGGAATCAGCAGAGCTGGATGTCACCAGAGAGATGGCACAGGAAGGAAGAAAGGCATCTTGGGAAGTACATGAAGAAGTCGTTTCACAGCTGACAGAGGCACAGCCACCATTCTCCCTCAGAACTCAGACTTAGAACCTGTGCCTGTGAAGCATAATAACCATTGGAAACCATCAAAGGTCATTACGCTTTGCTAAGAAACCCTACGCAAATGTATAAAGTCAAAAAGGTTTGCAACTTGTATGTAGATTAGCTGTTAGGGTCATTAGGCATAATTTGTTAATATCAAATATGTAACACTATATATAAAATAATGCTATATGATATATAGGACATATATTACGTCTTTTGTTAAATCGTAATCTCAATTGTAATATGACATCTATTAAAAAAGTTTCCAAATAAGTGAACTATATAAGATACAGATTTCATTACATAACAAGCTTTACTATTTTTATTTAACTTTTTTCTCATCCTCATGATATTCTGGCATTGGAATATATAGACTGGTGCACAGTGTGGACTCCATGTTACTGTCAAGACCATTAATTAAGAGGAGTTAAGATTTGTGTTTGACTTGTTCACTTAAACTTCCAGGGTCTAGCACAGTGATGGCACAGTAAGAATTTTTTTATTTTTCTTCAGAAGTAAAAATTTATTTGCCAAAGAAAATCTGGCAGAAGATTTTGTGTGCTCTCAGAATTCTAGATGGAAGTCTGTGGGTATCTCCCCAGATCTGGCTGTCCCCAGCTGTCACTTAACCTTATCTGAAACCAATCTCAGCCTCTTCCCCTTTCCTCTTCCTCACTTTCCTCTTTTTTATACTGATGCTATTTTCTCTGGGATGCCGAGACAGAAACCTCACAGTCACAGGTGACCTCCACCTCTGTACAGGGTGTAGCAAGTCAATAAAAATCTTTTATGATTTTTTTTTTACAAACGCTTCTTGCGTTTGAAATGTTACTTTCTTTAGCCTTCTCCATTTTAATAATTATTTGTTGGTTGACCTTTCTATTTTACCTCTTTAATTTTTATCCTAACACTTCCTGGCCAAGACCCTACAGTCAGGGAGCGAAGGTCATGCTGTGATCTGCATCCAGGGTCCTCCAAGGCTGGCTGCAGTGCCCATGCACTGTCTAACTCCACAGGCCCCATGCACACCCTCTGTAATTCTCTGTCTGCTCATTTCTGCTTGGTACTTTGCTAAACTGGTGCCCTCCCAGAGATGCCCAGGCTGCTCAAGCACTCTAGAAGGGACGCTATGGTGAAGAGCACCTCGAACAGACAGACCTCAGTTCATAGTTCCAGCTCTACTCCTTTACCATTTAACCTCTATCCCTTTTACTCTAAGTTAACATTTTCAGGACCTGGGAAGCAGCCTGTGCAATTTGACTTTTATGAGGTTTGACTTCCGTTTTAACTCCTATCCTAAAACCAGAAAAAAAACGTAAAGTCTCCCATGTTCTTGAATGGTTCCCATAAAATGCAAGATGAAATTTTAGAATGAAAAAATTACTGATACTATGTCAGAGGCGAAATACAGAAGTATACAATTCCCTGATTTGCATTCTCTGGTGTTTCTGGTTTTTTTTTTTTTTTTTTTTTTTTTTTTTTGAGACAGAGTCTCGCTCTGTTGTGCAGTGGTGCAATCTCAGCTCATTGCAATCTCCAGCTCCTGTATTCAAGCAATTCTCCTGCCTCAGCCTCCTGAGTGGCTGGGACTACAGGCTCATGCCACCATGCCTGACTGATTTTTTGTACTTTTAGTAGAGATGGGGTTTCACTGTGTTAGCCAGGATGGTCTCTATCTCCTGACTTTGTGATCCACCCGCCTCGGCCTCCCAAAGTGCTGGGATTATAGGCGTGAGCCACTTCACCCAGCCTCTCTGGTGTTTCTTACAGACTTAGGGTAAGGGTTGGTTCTAACCTTGTCTCCTATTAGTGAGGGTGGCTGTCTGTGCTTCCAGGACGGCCCCACTCACACTCTGCAAGGCAGTGCTCCAGGTAGTGACCCTCCGGGGAAACTCTCACGGGCCAAGTTGTGCCCATGAAGACCTGTGTGGCAATCAGGTGGTATGTTTAGCCATGAAGTGACTGCTCTCCACCTCTGACATGTCCCAGCTATTACAGCCACCTGTCACAGATCCAGTGGCTTTGGCTGTCCCCAAGCACACTGCCATTCACAGAGGGATTTGTGAACCGTCCCCACAGGTGCCAGTAATAACAGCTCCTTCAGCAGAGTGCTTAGCTCACATCAAAACTTGTCAGAATAAAGAGAAGAATCTCTTCTTTGAGATTCTTCCACCTATATGCCACTCAGCCTCCTCTGGCTGTGCGAAGTGTCACTCAGTGGACCTTTGCTGAGGACCTACTCCTCACACTTCTGTGAACAAAGAAGGGATGAAGGGATGACTGTCACCACAGCCCTGGTGTCTTTCTAGTCTCCCTGCAACTCTAGACGTGGGCATCCCTGCCCTCAGGGACTTGCTGCTTGTTCCTGGTGACAAGACCCCACAATTTTGTCCCCATGTACTGACATTAGCCCCGAGCTGACTCAGTAACACTGTCAAGGTTTATTAATGACAAGTGAATACTCTGATTTCCAGATGAAGCTGAAGTGTAAGTTCCGGTGTCCTAACTTTTTACAATTTGTGGGAAATGACATAGTGATGCTAATTTTTGTTTTTGCCAAATAAGGGCACTAACAAAAATTTACTGTCTTGCATTCTGTCATAAAAAATGAAAAAAAAATCCTTACAGTTTCTGTATAAAAAAGATGTTATTAAGTTGAACAGGTTTACTTTTGGGATTATTATTTTTCTTAGTTCACAGAGGCTGTGTGAAAAGTTGGCCAGGAATTGGCTCTCGTCATTCATCCTGAGTTTGGGAACACTGTTATATGAAACTTGTTAATTAAGTGGACATATTCTTGAAGGTTCTCTTTCAAGTCCTGTAATTTGAGAGGACCGAAGAAGGTCGCAGCCATGGCGCTACTTCCTCCTCTTCCCTCTACCTATACATATCTTTATGACACATTGAAGCAATTATTTATCTGTACTGTCCTCTAACGGTTTCATATATGGATATCCTGTCTCTTCCAACCAGATTCTAATGCAGGGAAAATAGAAGGTACTAAATAACTAATTTTTAAAATGTATTTCTATGTTATACACCAACCAGTATGCTGTTTAAGGCCATTCACACATTTGTGTGTCTCTGTATGTTTATAGAGTTGAGAACTCTTTTGGAATCATGAATTGGAATCATCAATGCTAAAAGTGCACATTTTTGAAGAATTAAATGAGTTTTGTAGAGTAAGAAAACAAGCCTTTAGAGTAAAGTCTCCACCTTCATCTCCATTTCCTGATGAGGCTGAAAGATAAAAATACCAATCGAGTAGATGTGGCCCTGCATTTGAAGCATATATAAAGTGTCTCATCATTTTTGATGATATGTAATAATGTCGTGTGTAGCAAGGTAGTTGAGGTGCTCCCACAAAATATCAGAATTGTTTTTCATTTTAATGTACTTTTTTTAAACTTAAAAAAAAACCATAAAATGTTCCTTAGAGTGACAGGCAAGCTTCAATATTTATGACTTTCTGATTGCTCTAGCAGTTTAGAAAAAAAATAAAAATGAACCCTAAAGTAAAATTTGAGTGGAAAAGATTAAAGTTCAGAATTATGGACTTTTTTCATTTAAATACATATTCCGTTTTTCCTGGAAGTTTTATGTGCCAACCCCAGTTTCTCTACATTTAACAGTCCTTGAAAAAGTACTTTATTTCTTTCTTGAACATATATGAACCGTTTTATTTTTTGAAAATAGGTCCTTTGAATCAGCACATTTCCCCCCCACCCCCGCAAGCTTTTACACTACTTTTTACTACGAACCAAGCACACACCCATTTTCTTACAAGCGAATGGTTCTTTTCAGAGCACAAGCGGTGCAGCATATGAGTGAATAAAAGTGGATACATGAGAGAGTATCGTTATCTTTAGTATATTTTAAACCGCTATGATTTACTATATCTACTTGGCTGATTGGTGACATGTGCTCTAAATTGTTCAGTCATTTACTTTCCTGTGAAATCTCGTTTTCTGATTCATGTGTCTTAAGTCTTATGACTAAATCAAACCATATTTCCTTATCCAAGATGTAGCTCTTTAATTACTTTATGATTTTGTGACAATGTTATTAGCATCTAATTAAATTTTTAATTTAGTTAGGGAAGGGAGGAATATGACAGGTTGAGCATCCCTAATCTGAAAATACAAAATCCAAAATGCTCCAAAATCCAAAATTCTTTGAGTGCTAACATGATGTGACAAGTAGAAAATTCCACACATAAGTACTAACACAAATTTGGTTTCATGCACAAAATTACTAAAAATATTGTATAAAAATACCATCAGGCCATGTATATAAGTTGTATATGAAACATAAATAAATGTGTTTAGACATGGGTCTCATCCCTAAGACATCTCATTATATATATGTGAATATCCTAAAATCTGGAAAAAATCTGGAAAAAAGTCTGAAAATCTGAAACACTCCTGGTCCCAAGCATTTTGGATAAGGGATACTTGCCTGTATTTCTCTTCAAGGTGTGTGTACTGTAGTTATTACTAGGAGATCTAATTGCTGTTCGGGAATAAGGATGTGACTAAAGAAAAATGGAGAGCTGACGAAGATTCACTATAAAAGAAAATTTTGTTATACTCATAACAAAGTATTTAAGTTTTAGTAACAACTTAAATCTGAAGCATTTTCCTCTCTTAGCTTTCCTGATTAATTAATTCTTTCAACAAATACCTGAGTGTTCCCTAAGCCCTCTTTTAGGTCCTGGAAGTAGAGCAGTAACTAACACAGACCAAAGCTCTACCTTTGTGTTACTGATACACTAACGATTCCTTGGGAATTCATTTATTTATTTTTACAAAAGCTTGTTATGTGAGCCTTATATAAAAGATCCAAATAGTTATATATTGCAACCTTATTTGTAAAAGAACCAAAATGAATAATTCAGGAGTTGATTTCTAGGGTAGCAATGTGCAAAGAGATGTGGTAAAATCTTCTTTTTCTAGATCTGGATTCTGAGCAGTAGCAGGTACCTATTGTGGTGATGAAAACTGACCCAGCCCTGAAGAAAGTAATATGGAAACCAGAGAAATTGTCAGGGTTGTTTGGAGTTGGCATTGTCAGTCCATTCTCCTAAACATGCATGAAAATGTTTCAAACGGCAGAAGAGAAAAGCGTCTTTGCATCTGGCTTACAAGAAAGGTTTAATTCAAAACAATATTGGAAAAAAATCTTAAACTGAGCCAACTTTGAAATGTTGAGGATGGGGTAAAATTTGAGGCAGAGCCAGCCCTAGTTATTAAAGAGAAGAAGGCACAGTTTGGGTTTCCAGCTTTTCCCATCTCCCATTTACTCCTTTTTCCATCTGACTTATTACACATCCTGTTACACTCCACGTGGGTGGAGAGAGCTGGCTGCTCCAGGTCCGCGGGCCTACTCTGCTATTTGGCATTCATGTGAGCGTGAACAACCACCTAGTTCAGACTTCATTTTCCCATCTGTGAAATAAAGATAAGAACACAGACCTCAGGAGGTAATGGTGAAGATTAAATATAATGTATGTGAAAATGCTTTGAAACAATCGTAATAGGAAATAGCATAATAGTTAATACTTCTTTAAGCAATAGAAATAAGACTGTGAGAAACACAGGAGCTCTCTCTACACTGGAGAGCTTCTTTCAGACTGTGCCTTAAATTAAACATGCCACGGGTGAGGCTGGTTACTTTGCTTACAGAGATTACATATACGATGGGTGAGGCTGGTTGCTCTGTTTACAGAAAGCTGTATCGAACCCAGTCTATTCTGATGCTGTGTTACTCACTCTTGCCAGGCTGGTCCCAGATGGAACTTTGTATGGAACATACTTCCTGTAGATATGACCAACTCTAGAACATGGAACGTCAAACATTTCTCCTCCACACATCCAAACCTGAAAAGGGAAAAACAGAACAAAAGACAATGGTGAATTTCACACCAGAAAAGAATTATTAGTATGACTCATAAACCATCTTAACGTCTCTAAAAGTCTTTAAATCAATAATTTCTACTGATTTTAAATAGCTAACCAAAATATAAAGCCACATTTTTATAAAACCTGGATTCATAAAAGTTTAGAAACGAAGTAGAGATGAGTGCAATGGCTCATGCCTGTAATCTCAGTACTTCTTTGGGAGGCCCAGGAGGGAGGATCGCTTGAGCCCAGGAGTTCACGACCAGCCTGGGCAACATGACAAAACCTCATCTGTACAAAAAATACAAAAATTAGCTGGGTGTGGTGGTGTGTTCCTGTAGTCTCAGCTACTCGGGAGGCTGAAGTGGGAGGATGGCTTGCTGCAATGAGCTGTGTTTATACCACTGCACTCCAGCTGGAAGAGCAGAGCAAGACCCTGTCTCAACAAAACCAAACCAAAACCAAAATACTAGTACAATAAAATCTTGTTTCCACAGATAATATGCTGGCTTAAAAAAAATTCTAGTAGAATTTTGTTACAAACCAGCATTTCATGCTTAGACATCTTATTTATATAGACATTTGTTTCAATAATCTTATAAAATCATTTGAAGAAATAACATTTGAAATTAAAATGTCAATTTAGAAATTTAAAATACAAAAAGTGAAAACAGGTGAATGCTTTAAAGAACATAGACATATCCATACCTTTAAAGTTGTATTCCGAAACTCGCAGCAATACTAACCTTGAAAATCAGAGTTGCATTAACACTTCTTCCCCATCCCCACCCCCACTGATCGTTTTCTTAGGTACAGATAATAATAAGTTAAGATGCTGTACTTTTATATTTAGTAACAAAAGTCATGGTTATGCTTTACCATGACTACCTTCTCAGACACACACTTAATTGTGGTTTTATATAACAGACCATCTATTATAAGAGAACTAATTATCAAAACATAAATCCAGGTTTCATATAGGCTATAGTCTTAGCTATTTGTATTGCAAGAAAAAAGATTATAAAGAGAGATACTCTGATAGTTAATTTTACGACTTAACTTGGCTGGACCACGGCACCCAGATATTTGGTCAAACACTATTCTGGATCTTTCTGTGAAGGTGTTTTTTGCATTCGATTAACATTGGAAATCAATGGACTTTCAGTAAAGTGAGTTACCTTCCATAATGTGGATGGGCCTCATCCAACTGGATGAAGGTGTTAATAGAACAAAGACTGACCTCCGCTGAGCAAGAAGGAATTCTGTGAGCCGAATCCCTGGGTCTCCATCTTGCCCACCTACCCTGAAGATTGTGGATGTACCAAGCTTCCACAATCATGTGAGCCAATTCCTTAAAATCCATCTCTTTCTCCTCTTGGTTTTGTATCTCTGGAGACCCCTGAGTAATACAGACACATATCTTGATTTAAAGTGTAATATTGAAAGAGAGAAACAGAAATGCTTATGTTTTCCTTTATATTTGCTTCCAACTTCTTTCACTAAGAGGAATGGCACCCCAAGTGAGAATGATTGAACAAATAGTGATTAAGATCAATGGAAATCCAAGAAGGAAGAAATACAATTATTAAAGTAACATTCAGTTGCTAGAATTGAGTTCAGGATGACACATAGTGTTAATTTCAACTTGATGGGATATTTATCAATGATTTGGATCAAGCCTTCAGAAATATGTGTGTACGTGTGATATAAAGTTGGTAAGGGCAGTGGACAGTCTAAACTACATCATCAACATCTGGAAAGATCTCCACAGGCTGGGGCTATGTAAGATTGAACATAAAAAGGCAACAAGAAGCACCTGCCCCAGCATCTTAACATATTAACTCTTCTACAGCAGGAAGGGTGGAAAAAGACTGAGTAGCACAAAACACACATCATTAACATACTATGGAGAATTTAGGGGCCAATGATCTAGATCTATGTGCAGGCCTGAAGTCTTTCGCTAATTTCTGGGTAAATGCTTTATATTTCCTTCTAAGGGGAATTTTAAAGTGGAAAAGTGATGCAAACTCTGTCTTAGGAGAGGCAATTGAAAGAACTAAAGATGTGTAGTAGTGATAAGATAAATTCAGAGATACCGTTTTCAAAGAACCTAATATTTGGAAGAGATGTTTTATAGAGCCTTTAGGAGATATGACAAGGATTAATTGCATATAGCTATAAGGGGGCAGATTTCAACCTAGGGGGAAGAAATTTCTAATAAAATGATTAAAGATAGAATGGACTTCCTGTATCACCAGACATGTTGAAATCTGCAGCAGATGACCCTGGAGCATATGACTTGAATGGACACTTGATCTAGCTGATAATTTAAGGTAATTCTACAGCACAAGTTAGCATTTATGAATGTTTATTATGTCCTTTTCATTGACTGTTTCATGTAATGCACACAATTCAATGACAGACTTTACGGTTTCCTCAATTATGAAGGTGGGAAAATGGCAGCCTAGAGAAGCTGAGTAGCTTGTTCAAAGCTGCATAACTGGCCACTTCCAGAACCGAGATTTAAAAACCTAGTAGTTTAACTTCAGGGCCCACATGTTTAATTGATATTCTATCTACAGATGATGCAGACTCTTTCTGTAAAGGGCCAGATAATAAAAACCTTTGCCTTTGTAGGTCATATGGTATCTTTTGCAACTACTCACATCTGCTAACAAATAGGCATGGCTGTATTTCATTTAAACTTTGTTTACAAAAACTGGCAGTGGGCTATTGTTTGCTGACTCTTGTTCTGTAAAGTGCCAAGTCCTTTCAAACATTGACATTCAGTGATTCTAAGATAATATATGTGGGAGATTATATTTTCCAAAATTAGACACCGCAGTATCTCCCATTGCACATACCTCTCTGCAATGTGACCTTGGTAACCAACTTCCCATTAGGATTTGGGTCTACGTCTCCTCTCTTTGAATTAGGGTGGACTTAGGAATTCTTAGACCAGTAGAGCATAGCAGAAATGGCTGAAGATGGGTCATAAAAGGACACATAGCCTGTCCACTGGGGCATTTGTTTTTGAAACTCTGGGCTTCTATGTGAGAAATTTGACCTTCTGAGGCTACTCCATGGTGAAAAAGTCCAAGCACCTGAGATGTCATGTATTGGGTAAATAGCTTTCTTGGGGTTTTAACTGATGGCCAACATTAGCTGCCAGCCCTGTGAATAAAGATTCCCCTACGTGATTCCAGCCCTTTGCTGTTGAATCATACCCTGCAGAGACACCACACATCACAGAGCAGAAACAAACTATCGCTTCTGTGCCTTTTTTTTGAATTTGCGGCCCACAAAATCCAAAAGCTTAATAAAATAGTTGCTTTATGCTGCTAAGCTTTGTTATGCAACAGTAGTAATTGGAACTACATATTTCTAAATCCATGATAAAGGTGAATTACTAACAGTGATAACCAAAATTTATGGGTCATTCATAGATTTCATCTTGTTGTAGAGGATACAGAGCTAGGACCCAGCAATTTCCATGTTCACTTCCTCCTGGGCACAGAGCCAAGTTATAATTCCCAGCTCCTTTGTATTTAGATGTGACTATGTAATTGTTTCTTGCCAGTGGAATGCAAATGGAAGTGATGTGCATCACTTCTAGGCCAAAGAAGTTACAAGTGGACTACTTTCTCTACCTTATTTATAGCATATTTTTCCCTCAGAGCCTTAGTAATTGCAGAAGATATGGAGGAGGACTCTGAGGCCCTAGCAGATGGTAGAATGGATGGGGAACAGGATGCTGAAAACTGGGTTGCTGAAAACACTGCTCATGCCTCCTCCTCCAAATTGTGAGACAAGCAACAGAAAATTCTTATTAATGTTAAATTACCAAGATTCTGGATTTATGATAGACGTTGTTCCACCCTAATGAACAGTCATTTTTTTCCCCCAGTCTCTTCTGATATTTTTAATCAAATGTAGTGACTGTAATTATTTGAGAGATTAATTCTTAAGCCTGCATTTTAAAGAGATAGAATTTAAAAGTAATTAGACAACAGGTGATGGGGTGGGAAATGGAAGGGAGTAGAATGTTGGATACTCTAGTGTATAATGAAATGTCAGTTCCTATTGGCCAACGATAAGCAAATGCCAAGGCAAAGAAGCTTTCTTATCACCTGCAGCTGGGAGATAGTAATTTGTTCGCACAGCCTTTTATTTTTCACACAGAAAAAGGGACTATATTGATTAGCTTGTGGAGGTGGCCAATCTTTCCTGCAGGATTAGGAGATGGTGACAAGTGAGGACAAGATGTGGGGTCAAGGTCTAGAGCAATGCCTTACATTTTCTGGCCTTAACATCTTCTTCACTTCATGGATCTTGTAGAATACTTGCAAAGTGAGCAGAAGTGAACCACATGCTTCTTAGGAGAGTATTTGCAGAATGAAAACTGCCACAATAGAAAGTTTAATAAATGATTATTGCTTTCTGTTATGGATTGAATGTTCGTGTCCACCCAGCCTATCAAATTCCTATGTTGAAATTTTAACCTCCAATGTGGTGGTATTTGGAGGTGGAGCCCTTAGGAGGTGATTAAGTTGTGAGGGTAGAGTTCTCAAGAACAGAATTAGTGAACTAGTAAAAGAGACCCCAGAGAGCTCTCTCACTGTCTTTCCACCATGTGAAGATACAGTGAGCAGATGGCAGTCTGCAACCTGGTAGAGGAGCCTCTCCAGAACCCAACAATGCTGGCACTCTGATATCAGACTTCCAGCATCCAGAACAGTGAGAAATAAATTTCTGTTATTTATAAGCCACTTAGTCTATAGCATTTTGCTATAGCAGCTCAAATGGGCTAAGATTCTTTCTTTTTTAAGATATAGCAAAACAACCCAACAGACACACAGTAATATAATTTCAACTAATTATTCTCAGAGGATCATGTTAAGACAGTGTTTACAGATGTATGCATCAGTTTCTATTTGCGCATAACAGATTACCATGTATTCACTTGTTTAAGCTACGTACATTTACTATATCACAGTTCTGTAGTTCAGAAGTCCATGAGGGCTCAACAGGTTTCTCTGCCTGGGGTCTCACAAGGCTGAAGTCTAGGTGTCTGCTGGGTGGAGCTCTTACCTGGAGCCGCAGGGGAAGAATCTGATTTCAAGCTTATTTAGGTTATTGCCAGAATTCAGTTTGCACTTGTGGGACTGAGATCCCCATTTTCTTGCTAGCTGCTGACTGGGGACCATTCTCAGCTTATAGATGCCATTTTTAGTTCCTTGTTTCACGAACTTTCCGTCTCAGCAGTGGTTAAACTCATGTGATCAGGTTAGGCCTACTGTGATCACCTCCTCTTTTTAAAGTGAACTGATTAATAACTTTAATTACATTTGCCAAATCTCTTTTACCATGTAATGTTGACATATTCATGTGAGTAAATCAAGGAAGAAGGTAATCTTAGAGTTCTGCCTACCACCATTTCCAATGAATCAAAATTCATGTCTTCTACCAGTAACCTCATCCTAGTTCTTAAAATTCTTCTCCCCAGAAGTTCTTCCGTATAGCTAAGTCAAATTCAAGAAACTTCTGGGCAGACTTTTTTAGTGCCAAATTCAGTGTTGAGAAAACTATAGAATCCTAGGATTTATTTTTTCCCTCTGTACTGCCCTTATGATCACTTTAAAAAACGTAAATCTGAGCATACTCTTCCTCTGTCAAAATCCTTCGGTGATTTTCTACTGCTCTTAGGGCAAAGTTATAATGCCTCCATAAAGGTTCCAAGACCTTGCATGATCTGACCTTTGCCTACTTGTCTTTCAGTCACTACCGTCCCACTCCCTTGGCCAGAGCTATTTTTAATTCCTTAGGAAGGATCAAGCTTCCCTCCTTGGAGCTTGCTGCCATTAGTTGTTCTCTCTAAAGAAAATTCTCCCACCTTCTTCTCTTCTCTTTCTTTCCTATTCCTTGTCTTCTCCTCTTTAGTTTCCAGATTTCAGCTTAACCCACACTGAGCCTCTAGATTTGGTTGGGACTCCCTGCTTCATGTTCTCACTCTATCCTGTGCTTCTTTTTCACATACTTCATCAAGTGAACAAATACATAGTGAGCACTCACTAGATGCCAAGCAGTTTTCACCAGACTGAAGCTCTAATGTGTGACCCAGTTAAAGTTTTGAGCACATGGAGCCTTCCTTCAACTGGAGACAGTGTTGCCCAGAAGTGCGGGACTCCTCAGTCCTTAATAGTCTTGGGAGAAAGGTTTTGGCCAGTTCAAAGACAGCAGAAAGCTTTACTTGAAGGGAAAGTGGGAACGGAGAGTTTATTTAAAGGGACAGGATGCTCTGAAAGATGAGGCAGAGCAGGCTGCTAAAAGAGAATGGGCCAGCTGCACCTGAAGAGTTCTGCATTGGGTTTTTATGATGTTGGATTTTTTCTTGAAGTTTTCACCTTTGTCTTAAGTCACCACCTTTTTTCTTTGTCTAATTTTCCAGCTTCTGCCTTAAGTCCCTGCCTTTTCCCTGCCTGGTTCCCACCCCAGGCTTGTGGGACCCTCCCTAATATGGTTTTGCTGTGTCCCCACCCAAATCTCATCTTGAATTCCCACGTGCTGTGGGAGGGACCCAGTGGGAGGTAACTGAATCACGGGGGCAGGTCTTTTCTGTGCTGTTCTTGTGATAGTGAGTAAGTCTCACAGGATCTGATGGTCATTATGGGTGTATGTTCCTGAACAAGCCCTTTTTGCCTTCTGCCATCCAAGTAAGATGTGATTCGCTCCTCCTTACCTTCTGTCATGATAATGAGGCATCCTCAGTAGTGTGGAACCTTAAGTCCATTTAAATTTCTTTCTTTTGTAACTTGCCCAGTCTTGAGTATGTATCAGCAATGTGAAAACAGGCGAATATGCTCCCCTTTGTGTGCATGCATGGGCCAGTGTTGGATACTACTCTACCTAGTGGCTGCATTGCTCATTAGCCCCATCCCAGGAAGGTTGTCTAGAGGTCAGATCTACACTTATTGTACTTGTGTATTTCTTAGGAATTTCTCTTTTGCCATCTGATATGGTTTCCTGTGACCTCCCTAAATCTCCTCATCTTGAATTGTAGCTCCCACAATTCCCACACGTAGTGGTAGATACCAGTGGGAGGTAACTGCATCATGGGAGTGGGTCTTTCCAGTGCTGTTCTCATGGTAAGTCTCACAAGATCTGATGGTTTTATAAAGTGGAGTTCTCCTGCACAAGTTCTCTCTTCTCTGCCACCATGTAAGATGTGTCTTGCTCCTTCTTGCCTTCTGCCGTGATTGTGAGACCTTCCCAGCCATGTAGAACTGTAGGTCCATTAAACCTCTTTGTTTTGCAAATTGCCCAGTTTCGGGTATGTCTTTATCAGCATCATGAAAACAGACTATTACACATTCTTTCCCTTCATCAGCATGCACCTAGCTACATCGTGACAGGATAACTGCAAAGTGAGTGATTACTGGGTGTCTGGACTAGATGTAATAAAAACCACATCTTTTGGATCTAAAAAGGGTAACTTTGGGAAGATACACTTCCACAAACCATTGCTTTCCATTATTCGTAGAAATCTGGATTTCGAGGTTCTTCTTTGAGATAGTAAGAAAAAGAATAGCTTATTTTGACCAGTTCCAACTCTCCTTTTCTGTTTGTTGGTCAGAATAAAATAAAAGCAGAAATTAGAAATGTGTTTATAGATTTTAATGAGAATATGTTGGTTTTATTTTTAGGGGAAAATTCTCTAGTTTCCTGAGTTATCTGCTTAGGATTTTTTCTAAGTCAGATATACTGTGCTGTGTCAGTATTAAAAAAAGTGCTTAATCTTGCATTTAATGAGTTTCTAGAGGTCTGAGTGGTGGCAGAAGAGCTTCAGAGGTTACATTGTTCAGGGGATCACTACTTTTAAGAAAGTGTTCATTTTTACGATAACATTAAGCAGTCTTAAAAACAGTGATTTGAGGGCGGTGAATGGAACTTAAAAACAGATATATCACTTAATGTTTATTCAAAACTTAAATCTTGGAGAGGAAAAACTGGATTTGAACATCTTAAGAGTGCTTCTTTGGGTAAAATATGATTAAGGACCTAACCTGTCATTTCCCTTAATTCATTATTCTGCAGCTTAGAAGTTACATCAGAGGCAAAGCACCTGCTTTGTACCATATTTCCATATGTGTTCTGAATTTGAGTTTATTGCTTACATTTTATGGATTCACCATCTGCTAAAAATATAATCAAAGTTTTAAAACCGTTTTTTAAAAGTTGACTTTCTGTAGTGGAACAACAACTTCTTTCTTTTAGAGAAATATCCGAATAGGAGTTTCCTTTGCCTCTCACTTGGGCTGTCAATCATGCCATGTCCTGATGGCAGGGGTGGGAACATGACTCAGGCCAACTGAATTGAAGTTCTTCGCTGAGGTTTCATCATGCTGGATAGAACTTCCTTTCTGGTGGTGAAGCAGAAAATGAAAGCCTGAGAGCTTTCAGTGGCCATGCCTGAGGGGCAGGAGGGGAGTCCGTGGGAGGGAATAAAGCTGACATAGAGAGGCACTGTGGGGAGATATTCAGAGAAAAAGTCCTAGTAGCACTTGAGACCCTTGGGCCTCCAAGAGACTCATCCATTTTCCTGACTTTCGCACTGTTTCCATGAGCCTCCTCCCAAATTCTTCCTTTCTTCCAAGATAAAATGAGTTGGGTTTCTGTCTTCTTGCAAGTCAGATAATACACATTTAAAAACTCTTTTCGGCCAGGCTCTGTGGCTCACGCCTATAATCCCAGCACTTGGGAGGCTGAGGCATGTGGATCACAAGGTCAAGAGATTGAGACCATCCTGGCCAACATAGTAAAACCCTGTCTCTACTGAAAATACAAAAATTATCTGGGTGTGGTGGCATTCACCTGTAGTCCCAGCTACTAGGGAGGCTGAGTCAGGAGAATCACTTGAACCCTGGAGGCAGAGGTTCCAGGGTTCCATGCTACTCAAATGAATAGCATTGCAATCAATACTTCAAAGAATCAAAGAGAAATTGAGTTTTAAATTTTATTTTTTGTTAGATTTTTAAAGCAATACTCAATATGAAGATGTTTTCACCAAAATAAAAAATGTGAACACTCTTAAAGGTTTATAATGCTGTTTGCAAGTTATTTTTATCTCTAGGAAAAGTTGCTACATTTTCACAATGTGCACAAGTGATCCCACCTTTAACTGGGCTGGTTGCCATCAATTTCTGAGTCTCATTGTCATCTTCCATGAAGTTGGGGTAGTGTATCTGCTTCATAGGTAGTTGTAAGGACCAAATTAAATAATACACACAGCCTCTGGAGGAGGCACATGATAGGGGATCAAGAATGGTGATTACACGGTATAGTCCACCTGGAAGACAGTCTGTTTTTTGGTATGTTGGGGGTTAGATGAGATGGTTGATGTGTATCTGCATGTCGGCCTCCATGAGAGGAGGCAGGGCACATGATAACATGCAGGTCTGTGAATGTGTGTGTTGGGGGAAGGTAGGCATTACATGTATTCTCAGCTGTTTGGAGAGGAAAAGGAAGTACTGGATATCTTCTGTTGGCCTTACGTATTGTAGATTGCTGACCTTGATGTAGCATATAAAAATCAAATTCTTATACTTCTAAAGTGAATGTGTGCATATACTCTGAAGGCTCACAATAATATTGTCATTGGGATTTGGGTGAAGTACTTGAGAACAGTATGGAAAGGAATTTTTATTTTGGAACTTTCTATACAAATACCTCTTGTATGGGGAGCAAACTGACTTGCTTTATACAGATTGATGTGTTAGAAGCATTAGAGTGTTTGTTTAGTGTTTAGATTATATTTCATTTTTCGTGTTCGGGAAAAAGGGCAACCAGAAAAATAGAAAGGTTTGGAAAATAATCTCAACATTAAAAAGATTTCAGGGGTGATGGATGCAGCAAACCACCATGGCACATGTATACCTATGTAACAAACCTGCACATTCTGCACATGTACGCCAGAACTTAAAGTATAATAATAATAAAAAAAGATTTCAATAGGAAGTCAAATTAACCTTAACACAGGTACTGAATGTCATGTAAACTGTTATAGCTTGCTCATTTCACAACTGTCAATAAAAGTTAAAATAAAATTAAACAGGGAATTAGGAAAATGCCATCAGACATAAAGGAGGTAACAACTGGAAAGCATTCATACTTGCCCCTAGGCTTATATCTAATAGACATAAACTTTAACTTGAAAGAGCTCTGAAACACCTGAGGTTCCTTTTGTTGGGTAATTGAAACAAATCTCAGACTGGCTTGTGAGACATTTAGCAGCTGTTTCTGTTTATCTTTGAGTTTCTGAATGCGTTTAGAGTCATTTTAATATTTTCTTTGGAAGATCAATTCTGGGTATGTTGAATTAAAATGGATATTTTAATATCATCTAGGCTAAATATTGTAGGAAACAAAATCCGTAGGAACAACTCTAGATATTTTCTTGAATATCTAGGGGTATGTGATGTGCCATAAAAAGGCTTCTATCACATTTTAGATAAGGAATGCAACTACTCTTTGACTTTGCAAGCTCAGAAGTAAGGCGTGGTCTCTAACACAACTGTCTCATAAAAGCAGTGAGAATGTATATAAAATATTTCAGAATCATCCTTGGCATAAAAAAGATTTCTAAGGCGCACATTTTATAAGGTTGAATTTATTTCTAACAAAATCATGTGTACAAAGCATTGTCATGATAATTTATAGAGAGATGGCTTAAGGGAAAAAGTGTAAACCCCTAACACGAGATCGAGTTGTACCTTTCCAAGGAGGCAAATGAACTACTTTAGGGATATAAACTAAACACCTCAGGGTTTTTTGTATTTTCAGACAACTATGGAGAAAGTGAAAATACTTATTAATTAATACTGAGGTTCTTTGACAGTGGTTTTTCTTGGGAACCAAGAGTTTGACAAGTTAGCAAGTGTGGAGGCTGGGGCCAACGACCTGGCTTGTAACAAGGGCCCGTAAAAAACCTCCTTTCTTTAAGGTGCTGTGTGTCATGATTTTGTACTTTCTCCTACAAATCTGTGAGCTGTGTAACACGTGGAACATTCACTGCAAACAGTGCTTTGGTGACGGCTGGATGAGAGAGGCTCAAGATTGGAGGTGTAAGGGGTGAGGAAAAGAAGCCACCCTGGGGTCCATGCCTGTAGAAGGGATACCATGCAGGAGAACACTACTGAACAAATCGCTCATTCTCTTTGCTCAGGGATTTCCCAGTGGAGCAAAGTCCTTCCTTTAGCTTGGAAGTTTTGGCCTAACAACTAATACCTCGGATTTGTTTCTAGAGTTTGTATTTAAACAATGTTGAGATTCATGAAGATATATACTGACACATTAATGCAGATATAGATGTATTTAAAAAGGCTTTTCTTACAATCCAAACTATATTCCCTTCATTAAGAGGATCATAAAAGTCAGGGGCCTTCAGAGGCCAACAGAGAATGTGTATTGAGGCAGGTATTAGGTTTAATATGTGAGAAATGGGGGCCAGGAAGTAGCACAGCCAATTCTACCCTCTTCCACCTTGGCATAAAAATGCCAAGCCAATTATGTGGCCAGTTATAACTGTCCCCTATTATGGGAATCCTGCTTTGTAATATTGGCTGATTTAAATGATCTTGTTTGTTTATTCACTTGTTTATGCATAATCTTTCTTGGCACTCAATTTCATAAGGTAGAGATCTTGTCATTCTTGCAGAGTATAATATTATATTATCTTCAATAACAATGTAATTTTCACATAGTAAGCTTTCAATAAATATTTGCTAGATTCATGAGGACATCTATGAATATTGTGTGCATACGAAACTTTTAATTTTGTCTTATATACATGTTTACAGATACTATATATGTTTCATATATAAATTATTCAATATAAATGAAAACTTTTGTATTCCCTTCATTTTAATTTTTGCACAGTTGTTCTATATACTTTGCCTTTTTTTCACTTACCAATAGCCTTGGATATTATCCTATACTAGTAAAGTTGCATAATATTTTATTTTATTTTATTTTATTTTTTGAGATGGAGTCTTGCTTTGTCACCCAGGCTGGAGTGCAGTGGCATGATCTTGGCTCACTGCAACTCTGCCTCCCAGGTTCAAGCAATCTCTTGCCTCAGCCTCCTGAATAGCTAGAAACGTGGTTTCACCTTGTTGGCCCTGCTGGTCTTGAACTCCTGACCTCGTGATCCACCCACCTCGGCCTCTCAAAGTGCTGGGATTACAGGCGTGAGCCACCTCAGTTGGCCAAAGTTCCATTATTTTTAAAGACTATACTGTAACCTACAGCATAGGTAGATAATAATTAATTCAATCAGTCCCTAGTAAATTTTTAGGGGTTTTCCATTTTTTCCATCAGTAAGAACAATATTGAGATACATATGTTGTATATGTGTCATTTCACACAGCTGTGAATTTATCTTTGAGTAATGTGACTAGAAATAAAATTGTTGAGCCAACACATATACAGTTTCATCTTGAAGCATGTTTTCTAATTGTTCCACATAGAGGTTGTATTACTTTTGACTATAGTGACTGACTGTATTTGAGAGCGTCTACTTCTCCACACCAACATATTGCTATCAAAGTTGCAAATCTGATAAGTGAAAAATCTATCCTTATAAAATTAATTTGCATTTTTATCATAATTGAAAATAAATAACTTTTGATGGATAAGTTATTTATATATTCATTTCTGTGAACTGTCACAATATTTTGCCTTTTAAAAATACTGCTTAATCTTATTGATTTGTGAGAGATCTTTATGTATGAAGGATATTAGTTGCAAGTAATTTTTCCCAGATTGCCATTAGACTTTTATCTTTTATCCACATAAATTCTTTTTATGTAAATGAGTTAGCCTTTTCTTTGATTGCTTCTCGTTTTTTTTCTTAAATCACACTTAGGAGGCTATCTCTTCTAATTCTTGTGTAATTTTTGTAATTACATTTTTTCATTTTTAATGCTTAAAATGATTGATTTATCTTTTGAGGATCTTCATATTTTTTGTATGAATTGTGGGATTTAATTTTTTTTTTTCTTCAAAATGGGTAGCTATTCTGTACTACCACTGAGGAAACTACTGTTTCCTTCTTGATTTCAAGTGTGAATTTTATCTTATGTTAACCTCACAATTTTATTGGGTCTATTTAACTTTTATGTTATAGAGATCTGTGTTTATTCAGGCAAATTTTATTATGTATTTTATTATCTGTTTTGATTAGCCCCTTATCATTTTTTCTCCCAAATTTTCTTATTATTCTATTTCCTCTTATGCACTAGAAGCACTTTGCTTAGCTAAAAAAAATTATCATTTTTATTGAGATTGCCTTAAATTTATGAGTATAGTTAGGGAGAATCTTCTTGATAAATTTTGATTGTTTTCAAGTCCTTTTTTTGTGTCCCTTAGTAGATTATAACACTTTTTGAAAGAGTTCTGCACATTTCTTAAGTTTATTCCTAGTTTTTGTTTTGCTGCTGTAAATTGTGTTTTTCTTTTTATCTTCTGGGTGGTTCCTTCTTATATTGATAAAGGCTATTTTTTTTTTTTTTTTACAAATACACACATATATTTACAAATACACACACACACACACACACACACACACACACGCTCATGCATTTTTACCCAGGCAACTTACTGAATTTCTTATTGTTTATAGACATTTTTCAGTTGATTTCACTGCATTATTTAGGTAGGTCATATTACTTAATAGAAATGTTCCCCCCCATTTCTAATCTTTATATCATATTTTTATCTATCTAACTGCACTACCTATTTTCAGAATAATATAAAATAACATTAAATAATAATTTAATGGAAAAATTCTAGAGTTTTCTCATTTAAAAAATTGATAGCTTTTGAGTTGAAATGTATTCATTATACAAACACACATATTTATATTTTAAACATGCTAAATACAGTAGTCCTTCTTCATCCATGACTTCTCTTTCCATGGTTTCAGTTACCCGTGGTCAACCACGGTGCAAAAATATTGCTAGAAAGTTCTAGAAATAAACAATACATTTTAAATTGTATGCTGTTCTGAGTAGCATGATGAAATCTCACACCCTCCTGCTCTATTTTGCCTGGGACATGGGTCATTCCTCTGCCCAACATCTCCATGCTAGCTACCCTGGCTGCAGTCACTTGATAGCATTGATTATCAAATCAACAGTAACATTATTGCAGTGTTCAACTCATACTTTGATTAATAATGGCCCCCAAGTACAAGAGTGATGACTCTGGCAACTCAAATGTGCTTCCTTTAGTGAAAGGGTGACAGTTCTTGACTTAATAAGGAAAGAAAAAAAATCATATGCTGAGGTGCTAAGATCTATCCTAAGAACAAATCTACCCATGAAATTGTTCAGAAGGAAAAAGGAAATTTATGCTAGCTTTACTGTCACACCTCAAACTGCAAAAGTTATAGTTACAGTGGATGTTAAGTGCTTAGTTAGGATGGGAAAGGCATCAAATTTGTGGGTGGAGGACCGGAACAGAAACATGTTCCAACTGACAGCAATCAGGTTTGGTACTATCCATGGTTTCAGACATCCATTTGGGGTCTTGGAATGTATCCACCATGGATAAGGGGGAACTACTTTATTAAATATTTTGCAAAAGTAGTTTGCAAATTTTATCAAATACTTTCATGTTATCTATAGAGATGAAAACCTTTAAAATTTACTATTAAGGTGAATTTGTTAATACATATCCCAATATCCAAACACACCTGTGAAAGCTGAACTAATTTGTTGTATAGTATTTAAATAGCTAGTCCATTGTGTAATATTTATTATTATTTTTCCTTGTGAGTATTTATAAATAAAATATACCTTTACTTTCTATTTTTTTTGTGCTACCCTGGTGAAGCTTTGTTAAAAATATTGTGATACTTTTAAATTCAATTTGAAGAATTTCTTTCTTTTCTGATTTTAGAAAAAAAGTTTAAAAAAATTATAGTATGTGTTCCTTAAAGGTTTAGAAAAAATGAATGGGGTTTGTTGCTTTATTATTTTGAAGAAGATAGACTGTTGATGATTTTCTCTTTCTTCTATGGTCATTGGTCTGTGTGGTAGACAGAATTTTCAGATTGTCCCCTAAATTCCCACTGGATTATACATACCCTTGTATCATCTCCTTCCTTTGAGTATAGGAAGGACTGTGAATATGATGTATTTCAAACCTGTGATTAGATGACATTCTAAGAAGTCACTGAAGAGGTTTTGCAGATGTCATTATGGTTCTAATTTTGTTGCTGTTTAGTTAATCAAAAGGGAAATTTTCCTGGATAGGTTTGACCTAAGAAGTTAGTCTTAAAATGAGACTTGACCGTTCCTCAAGGAAGATATTTGAAGATTCTGAAATGTGAGAGAAATTCTCCTGCTGGCCTTGAAGAAGTAAGTTGCCATGCTGTGAGAGGGCCCTGGAGGGAGCTACATGGCAAAGACCTGAGAGTGGCTGCTAGGAGCTGAAAGTGATCTCCAGATGACAGTCAGCAAGACAATGGGGGCTTAGTCCCACAACCACAAAAAAACGGATTCTGTCAACAACCAAAGCCAACTTGGAAGGAGAGCTTTCTCCAGTTGAGCTTCCAGACAAGGACAGAGTTAGCTGAACATTTGATGTCCACCTTAGCAGAGAACTTTGCTAAAATATGCTGGAGTTCCGACCCAAGGACTGTGAGGTTATTTTTCGTTGTTTGAAGGCCACTAAGTTTGTGATAATTTGTTATACATCAAAAGAAAATGACTACAGTCAGTTTAGGTGTTTTCTTTTTTAAGGTCAGTTTTGCCATTTGTATTTTCTTAGAAATCATCTGTTTCACCCATAATCTTAACTTTATTTGCATAGAGTTGAGCAAAGTAATCTATTTAAATTTTCCTGAAGTTTCAATTTTTTCCCCATTATTAGTTTTGGGTATTTGTGTGTTTTCTAATGGCCACTTAACCATTTCTGATCAGTTTATCTGTCTCCATATTTACCTATGTCTCTTAACAATTATTTCCTTTTGGCCAAGTAAACTAAAAATAAAATCTGCTTCTCTTGTGTGCCAAATTCATCTATGGGAAGTTCTGGCCACCAGCGACCTCATCTGTTGCTACTGCTTCAAGCAAGGGATTGCTGATTCCCGCTTACTGGGATGTGCCAATTACTTTGGAGAATTGATATCTGCCAACTTAAAGTGAGATTTGTAGTTGTGGTCATTTAATCTGCCCATGGCCCTGTTTTGCCATCCTTGAATGTACCTTTACTGCATATGATATCCTTCCTTATAGGTCATGGTTGGGGGTATGATTGCAGTAGTTTTGTTAAGGATAAATTTAGTTTTTTTGTTCCTGTTTCTTATTCTCCTTTTTTCTTTTTTTGAGTGATCTCTAGGAGAAGGTCTTTTTTTCATCTTAAAACTTTAAGTCATAATTTTGAGTTTTTCTTAGGCACAAATAGCAAAATCCATGTTGTTCTTGAGAAGTACTGTAATGAGGTTACGCTTTAGAATATATGGTTTCCTGAGCTGTAATTATTCCATAGTGTTCTGTACTCGGTGATTAGTCTCTCTTATGCATGTTCATTCCTTAACCACTGCACTTTGAAAATAGTAAAAAATTAAATATTACATTAAATCATAGCAAGCTTGTTTAAGTCTTCTCTTTAATAAAGGTCAGACAGGAAGAAGTCTTGCTCTGTCGCCCAGGCTAGAGTGCAGTGGTATGATCTCAGCTCTCTGCAACCTCTGCCTCCTGGGTTCAAGCGATTCTCCTGCCTCAGCTTACCCCGTAGCTGAGATTACAGGCACCTGCCACTATGCTTGACTAATTTTTGTAATTTTAGTAGGGACGGAGGTTTCACCATATTGGCCAGGCTTGTCTCAAACTCCTGACCTTGTGATCCTCCTGGTTGGGCCTCCCAAAGTGCTGGGATTAGAGCCGTGTGTATTTCCTTTTAAAAGTAGTTTCAGAAAGTAGCAGTAGCCACTTTTTCACAAGATCATATAGTCTTCAGTTTTTCCAGCTAAGAGAATTTAGGTTAATGGTTTTGAGAGGAAACCCAAATTTGAATCCTTGCTCTGATATGAACTAGGTAATGGCCTGTTTTATAAATATAAAGCAGATGTTTTCTGTTTTATTTTTTTTTTTTACCTCACATTAGTGTTGAATGGGATAAGCAATTAAATTTGATGACTTTTAAGTGCTAACCCATTACTTTTTCTTTTTAAGAGCTCAAATGACAGCTGTCATCACCATAGAATACAGTGGCCTGAATTTAGGGATATAATGTAAATATTCTGTAAATCATAAAGGGGCACAAAATAAAAGAGATGTTATCTATTCAAATCTCAGGCATATTTCAATCCCTCTAAACTGTATATGTGCATCTGTGTGTAGCAGAATTAGTCTGGTTATGGCCATTGTGTTTTCATATTCTCCTCTTCTGTTAGGAGCATTGTTTTTCAAGCCACACCAAAGTAGAAACAAAGATTCAAAGAAATTCCAGAGGCTTATTTTAGGACTGATTTTTTTCTTTCTGCTTAAGAGAGACTGCAGAAGACTGGGCCTGGGGGATGAGAAAAGTAAGTGCCTAAAAGCAAGTAACTAAAAATTCAGCAGAGGGACCAGGCCTGGAGGACCAGAGTGGAGAGGAAGGGGCAAAGGAGAGGACCACCCCTCTAACACTGACTCCCCAACAGATTCGTCACTGAAGCACACAGGCCATTCAACAAACATGGGCACCTCTAAGCCCCCTGGACAGAAGTCAGGGGACTGGGGCATCTGGGTTGGGACAAGGACCAGAAGAGATAGCCTCACCCTATAACAAAACTGAGCAAGTGGGAAATTAACCTCCATGCAAAGGCAGCAGTGCCCCTGCTTCCCTGCTACAGGCACTTTTCCTGTCTCCATTATTAGACTGAAGGGTTCTGAGAGCAAGGACTGAAGCTCTGCTTAACCAATTAAATGTGTTAACCATCACTCTGTATTTCTTCTGTAAATACGGTGAGTGATGCCCATGTTACAATGAACTTACAGGCTACATTGAACACACCTGTCATCTTTTGCTCCCCACACTTCCAACAGTTAAGTTACATGCTTTCCTCAAAGGCACTGCATTCCTTCCCAAAATGTGATTATGCTAGTTTTTCATTGTAATTATGTACTTTAATTAAATATTATTTAAACTGATGAAATACAGTTATAAAAAGAGAAAGAACTGTTGTTCATGTCAAAACTAATTTGAAGAGTTTGGAAGGATTAAGTTGTTAAAAGTTTGCTGTCAAAATAGATGTGGAGGGAAGGAGCTAAGGTTTAAAAAACTAACAATTGGGTGCTATGCTCAGTACCTGGGTGATGGGATCATTCCTGTCTCAAAGCTCAGCATCATACAATATACCCAGGTAACAAGCCTGCCCATGTACCCCCTGAATCTAAAGTAAAAGTTGAAAAAAATAGATGTGGGCAAGATAACAACAAAAGATTGAGTAAAATAATAAAACAGACCCCCAGAGGATTCTTTTACTGTTTTGAGATTGCTTTTTTGTGTCTTTAGGTTCTCATTGCAACTTAAAAGGACCCCAACCCAGAAATCACAGAGAATGCAGCATGGGTGTGGTTTATATACCTGTAGTTTTACTCCAATTACTGGACTCAAGTGCAAAAGAAAACCTTTTGCCTCCCTTGTATAAGACTGGTAAATGGGATAAATGTGCATTTATAAGTTTTATGTTAGAGAAAATTACTAATGTAATTTGTATGCTTTTCTGCTTAACTGATGTTTATATTTAAATAGTCATCTCAATTATACTTGATCCAAAGGCTTCTATGGGACTTCCTTTGCCTTTTTCTGCAGAGTTGAGCTTGCATGTTATATGGACTCACAATGCAGGTTGCTAATTAGTATTGTTAGAGAGAATAAACAAATTTCTCAGGAAGAGAACC
Source organism: Cacajao melanocephalus (assembly GCA_963573385.1). NCBI lineage: Eukaryota > Metazoa > Chordata > Mammalia > Primates > Pitheciidae > Cacajao > Cacajao melanocephalus. The sequence continues at coordinate 55,222 of CAUYLG010019578.1, forward strand.
AAGTCTGACTAGTTAGTTAAAAATCCCTGCAATAAATAGGAACAAAAACGGAAGTATGAGTCTCCATCTTCTTTCAGAAAGGAGAGGAAAACACCGTTTAAGATGGTGTGCAGTATAAATTGAGGCAGTGAGGTGAGCAGATAATTGAGGGAAAATTTCATGGTTTATGATTCAATATGTTAATTTTATTTGTGTAGTAATTAGGGACGAATGTGAACTTTTAGGGGGGAAATAAAGCAACTCAGGGAAAAATTAATAAAATGTCAGATAGATTAAAAGAGGAGAAAGATTAGACAAGGTAAAGCTATTGAAAAGGCTACTGGATATGTCTTGAATTATTACTGTGAATGTAGAATAAAATGTATTCCAAACAATAGTGACCATGAGGCATTGTAGTGAATTAATTTTCCAGGCTGTTACTGGAGAGTCAGCTCCTTCAGAGACAGAAACTTCTCACGTTTATCTTTGAATCTCAGGAGCTTAGTCCTGGGTTGGCACATTGTAATCAATAAGTAGATGTTTGTTGAATGAATTCATGACTGTTAAGGACTGAATAACTGTGAGAGGTAAGTTAACATTTCCTTAAATGTCTGGGCCTTAAGTTTACCACAAAGGTAGGACAACAAAGGACAACCTAGGTGGTTACCTAGTTTGTTATAATTCATTAGAATGGTTTTGCCATAAGCTGTAGGGCTCCCGGGTTTGCTGGAGTCCTTCTAGGACAGATGGTACTCACACTTGTCTCAAGTGGAACCTTGAATGTTTCTGCCTTGTGGAGGCTATTGGTCAAGAGCTTTTCCTGGAACTATAGATGCGTCAACAACTGTCAGATCCACATGGGACCATGCTGACAAGCTCCTGGGGGTGGAAAAGGGCAGTGGGAACCAGATTCAGTGTTCTTCAACCTGGATAGGGACTTTGTGTCTCCTACCAGAGGATTCTGCAGGGCAGAGTCCCTGAGCTTCCTTGTGTGTGCCTAATGAGTATTCATTGTCTCTCATCACTTTTCATTTGAGAAAAGAATTTTGCAATCAAAGGACTGATCTTTTGAAAGTGTTAGTATTTGAACTTCTTTAATCCTTGGGGACTAGATGTAAAATTGCACTCTGGAAAATTCGAGACTTTTGTGGGGGTTTTAATATGATTTTAGTAACTTAAACTGTAGACAGTATTTAAGATGCAGGTTGTTTCTTTTACGCCACATCATGAAGTCTGGCTCAGGCTCCTCTGTTTCCAGGGGCAACTCCAAATTAAGTACCTGGAACAAAGCCTGGCATACATTAGACACTCAATAAAAGCTGGTTGAAGAATTGACTTAATACTCTCTCTGGCCCCCATCCCCTGCAGCTGGCTAATCTAGAAACATCTGAAAGACAGCTGGATAATTCTGAGCCATTCAGGAGTCCAGATTAATATTAAAAGAGACCGAAGACTGGGCAAAGTGCAGCAGATCGTTTCTCCAGAGAGTTCATTTTCTCAACTGACTCCTGAAAATTCTACAGGGTAGACGTTTATGTTATGGTACAAAATTTACTCATCTAGTCAGATTTTTAGGAAAATAAAGGAAAGATATTTACATAGAAACAGATTTGAAGAGCACGCCTAGCCAAATACTGTTTGGGCAAAAACTCGGTCCTTCAGATAAAGCAGTTTTCTGGAAATTTTTTCATTCAGCCATGAAATTTTGTCATACACTTTAGCAAAATAATTCTTTGTTTCAAGAGTAAACAGAAAACAAAGATGCATGATAATGACCATTTGTAAAAGTCTTTTGAATTAGAACATTTAAGTTCTGGATGCAATTTCTATATTATGGCCTAAAATCAACAGGAAACTCTCAGTTAGCCAGACTTGTTTCCCAGACCTTAAATGCTGACCAGGGTATATTTTACAGTGCTTTCCACTGTAAAATTAATCACAATTTATGAAAAATGTTCCAAAATGCAGATGTTTGGTTTTTGTCTTCTATTTTTATTACCATTTAACCGAGCTATTTGTCTACAACCGTTTTGATTCCTTTCACACAGAGAAAATTCTTCTTGTTTCACTGTAAATTCTACCAAAGCCCGTTTAACTTTGTCCCCTTCATGTTACAAATACTAACAGGGAGGGACAGGAACCCCCAAGGTCAGCAGACAATAGTGAGAAGAATGAAGGACTATGTCTGAAATGGGACCCTGTTAAGACAGAGCTGTCACCAAAGAATCTATCATTCCAACCAAACAACCTGGGGCAATTTAGTCCTGAACTTCCAGTACTGTTGCCATGGTTTCTAGACAAAGACGATAGGGCTGCATTCCAATTATATCCTTCAGAATGACAGATAACTGAAAAATAGGAAATGAGGCAATAAAATCTCAGGTCACTCAGAAGAGATGTGATAGATACAAGTGACAGAGAAGTGAGAAATGCAAATTTACGGTTGCCTAAAAAACATTTTGTGGTTTAGAATGCAAATTATATATTTTGAAAACTCTCCAGATTTTCAATAGCAAATTTATCCACCAACCAGTTTATTATTCAAAGCCAGGTATCTCTTGCTTAATAGGAACATTCTGAACAACACTTTAAGCTTAAAGAACTCATGAATTAAGAAAATTTAAGGAAAAAACCTCTTGAATGGTGAAAACTAAAAAATATCTCTGGAAGTTCAGTGATACTGCAAATAAAGCAATGACATTTTCTTTTCTTTAATGCTTTGAGAATTGCCTAATGCTTTTCTTTTTCTTTTAAGGATGAAATGTAATATTCTGTTCTTCCAGTTCAAGGCATAATTCACAGTGTAACTATAGACTTTGCACCCAGCTAATATTTAAACAATATCTGATAATCAATAGTAGTTTTTCAGGATCAGCAGAAAATTTGTTGCTGTATTAATACACTTTAGTGAAGAGACTAGTCTCTGTTTGACGAGAGAAACCATTAGGTAGGGATCAAAATGTTAATAGTGAACTTGAGAATGGTGTTGGTAGTTATAATTTGGGTGTCAGAAAATTTCATGTTTCTGTATTCTATACAATTAAACAGAAACAGAACATTTTAATCCCTAAGTGACATTGGGTAATTTGCTTGATTTTTACAACTTAAAAAATTAATCTAATAATCTTAAAAGTTTTAAATCTCAGTTTCTTTATCTGTACAACGGAATGAGAATACCCACTTTTAGAGTTATGATTGTTAAACTAGATAATGCACACAAAGCACTCAGCTCAATTTGGTGTGTACTACGGTCAGAGGCGTTTTAACCAGAATAACTCCATCACGAATAGGGGCTGGGTAAATAAGGCTGAGACCTACTGGGCTGCATTCCTAGGAGGTTAAGGCATCCTTAGTCACAAAATGATATAGGAAGTCTGCACAAGATACAGGTCATAAAGACCTTGCTGATAAAACGAGTCACGGTAAAGAAGCCAGCCAAACCCCACCAAAACCAAGATAGCAACGAAAATGACCTCTGGGAGTCCTATGGCTACATTCCCACCAGCGCCGTGACAGTTTACAAATGCCATGCCAACATTAGGAAGTTATCCTATGTGGCCTAAAAAGGGGAGGCATGAATAATCCACCCCTTGTTTAACATACAATCAAGAAATAACCATAAAAATGGGCAACTAGCAACCCCGCTCTGCCTATGGAATAGCCATTCTTTTATTCCTTTACTTTCTTAATAAACTTACTTTCACTCTATGGGTTGGCCTTGAATTCTTTCTTGAGCAAGATCCAAGAACCTTCTCTTGGGGTATGGATCTGAACCACTTTCTGGTAATACTATTAAGTAAAGGTAGTAGATGCTGTTGCTTTATTACTGATACTATTAGTATTCCCTCCTGCCACGCACACTGTAACAAAGTGTACAACTATTGTTATAACAGAAGAACCCAAAAGACATTAGCAAATTCAAAGATTTTAAAAAATGCATCTACAAAGAGGTCTTAAAAGTGCCTTAGATGTGAAATTAGATGTGCTTGAGTGGTAGGAAAAACAAGCATTAATTTAGTAGATGGTATTTCAGGGATTACTGCCACCATAGTGAGAGGGAAATTTCTAGATGTTTTGAAGCCTACAATCTTGCCTCCTGAGTTTCTCTTTGGTGATACTTATTATATGACACTTTGAAGACAACATAACATTTCTTTTAACACATTGAATATAGCGGTTACAGTTTAATAAAATCAGTTTTATTATTTACTTTTATGCATAAATTTTAAAAGTTAGCTATATTGTTACATTTGAGTCACTATATTCAGAATGCATTTTTTCCTCAGCAGTAAAATTAAATATAAAATCCAAGCTGCTTTGATTTTATAATACAAGTAATTAGCAAAAGCTGATTTACTTAGTAAGAGATTTCTGTATGAGAAATGTTCCAAGAATCCACTATATTTTTAATAAATAATGACTATAAGGAAGGAAAAAGAGAAAAAAATTTTCTCTTACTTTATGAAACCACTTTTAAAAAATACCTATGTTGGCAGTTTGTATTGCTCTTGATTTTCCTTTGGTTAACATCTTCATATGTTATTGTAATTATTTTTATTCATAAACTGAAATTTGATATTTTATCATAAATATATACATGTGTGTATATATATGTAATAAAATATATAATTTTACTGATCAAAGCAATTAGAGAACTGGGGAATTTCAGATAAAAAAATAAAAAACTTGCTCACATGAGACATATGAAGAAGAGCTGCACATTGTCATTTGTATTTTTAAGTTTCATCTTCTGTTATTGCAATTTTGAAATAATTGCTTATGATTAAAATCTGAACTATTCTTTCTAGAAAAAATACAAACATCAAAAGCTTGAATAACTTGATTTCTTTCATTTTAATTTGTCTTAATTCTTCTACCTATATGTTTTAAATGCTTCAGAAGGTATGCGCTTGTTAGTGGAGCAGTAGATCTATTAAAATACCAAGTTTCCTCCCTGCAAATAAAAGGTTGAATTATTTCTTTTTGCATATGGTATTACTATCTCACTGAAAAATTACAAGGAAGTAGTTTTTCTCATTCAAAAGCTTACTTGGGAGGAGCGACATCACCAAAATGGCAAAATAGAAGGTTACCTGCTCACTTCCCCCAACAAAAATAAACATTCTGCATGCATCCACAGTCAAAAGTCTCTCTGAAGGAGCCTCAACATTCAGGTAGGAGTTTGTGAAATCCCAGTGGAGCCCAAGACCTAGGAGTGTTGTTTTGAGAATGCAGACAAACACCAAGGTACGTGTTTTGTCCCATCAAGCTTGCTTCCAAGTTCAAGCATAGAAACAGATCCGTCCCCCAAGAAACTTGGTTATAGCCCCACTTTCCTCTGAGCCTACAACCAAAACCATCTGCCAAGGGGGTTGGAAGGACGCTTGCACATCAGCGTATTGGTGGAAAGGCTTATCTGCCCATTGACATTAGTTTAGGCATTGACATTAGTTTAGGCAGCGAACCTGAAAATTGCCATGTTGTGCTCTAGCCTCTCTCAGCTGAGGTCCTAGCTCAGAGCAGCTCTCACAGGGACCCAGGGGGACAATTGCCCATACCTTGCAGCCTGACAGTTTGAGCCTCCCCTAATACGCTCTCCAGTCTCTGTCCCACAGTAGGTCTCTAGGGGGCCTACTCCCAGCTCTGAACTCTCCTGCTGCAATCAGGGAACTATTCTGTCTGTGCTGAGACCTGCTGGGAGATGTTTGCCTTTCTGAACCAAGGATTTGGTTCTAGCCTGTGTCACACAGAAGATCCCAAGAAGGCCTAGTCTCAGCTCCAGTCCCAGTTGCTGCAGTTGGGGAATTATCCCATCTGCACAGGGACCCGCTGGGAGAGGTGGGCCCATCTGAGCCAATGTGACAGGCCTCTGTCCCACAGCAGATCTCTAGGAGGCCCAGTATTAACTCCCACCTCTCCTGCTGCAATCAGGAAACTGTCCTATCTGTGCAGGACTTCCTGGGTTCTGTGTACCCTCTGAGCTAAGACTAGGGTTTCCAGTCTCTATTCCACACCAAATTGCAAGAGGGCCTAGTATCATCTTTGACTCCTCATGCTGCAGTCAGGGAACTATCCTATCTGTGCAGAGACCTGCTAGCAGACAAGCACCAGTTTGAGCCATGTGACAGCCGTGCTAGCTTCCTTCCCATAGCAGATCCTGAGGGGGCCCAGTCTCAATCCCAGCCCTTCTTGTTGCAATTGAGGATCCAGCCTGCCTGTGCAGAGATCTGCTGGGACAGGCTTGAGCCCCTGTCCAGAGTTTCCAAATAGTGCAAGTATTTTCTCTGGGCACTGAAATGGCTGCAGTGATTATAGCTGGGCTCAGGAAACACAATCGTCAGTCTGCTTAGAATCTCTGAAAGGCCCTTAGAAGTACAGGCCCAAACAAAACTGGGCAATGTCCAGGCACAAAAAAGTGAAAGGTCTCCAATTTTATTCAACCCAAACAAGAATAACCTAAAACATATTATAGTCAAACTCACAAAGGTCAAAGACAAAGAGAATTTCTGAAAGCAGTGAAAGAAAATAAGGACATAACATCTAAGGGAGTTCTAATATACCCGACAGCAGGCTTCTCAGCAGAAACCTTATAGGCCTGGAGGGAGTGGAACCATGTATTCCATGTGCCAAAATGAAAACAAAAACAAAAACAAGAACAGGAAAGACTTTTCCAGACAAACAAAAGCCAAGGCAATTTATAGTTATCATTCCTGTCCTATAAGAAATGCTAGAAGGAGTCCATAACACCAAAAGAAAATGACACTAATGTGATTATTATACTAATATTTTAATCATGATGTAGAAACTGAATCTATTTAGTAAGAAAACTAAAAGAAAGCCACTAAAATAATAACTACAACAAGATATAGGCAGTATAAAAAGGTAAACTGTGACATCAAAACTTAAAATGTGCGGGGAGAAGAGAGGCAAGGTGCATAAGTTTTTTTTCAGTTTGTTTCTTTTCTTTTTCTTTATTTGCAATCAAAGTTAAGTTGGTATTATTTTAAATAACTTGTTATAACTATAGAATGACTTTTGTAAATGTCATGGTAACCACAAAGCAAAAATCTATTATATATACACTGAAAATGAAAAGTGTATGATATATACATAATAAAGTAAAAAGCAACAAATGAAAAATACTATCAGCAAATCACTTAACAACAAAACAGAGAGGAAAAAAGGAAGAAGGAAAAAGAAGAGTTACAAAACAACTGGAAAACAAATGACAAAATGGTAGTAGTAAATCCTTACTTACCAATAATAACATTGAATGCAAATGGACTAGAGTCTCCAGTTGAAAGACACAGTGACTAAATGAATTAAAAAACACCTAGTTATAGGCTGCCTATAGGAAACTCACTTTATCTATAAAGATACCCATATACTGAAGGTGATGGGATAAAGAAAAGTTATTCCATGCAAATAGAAATTAAAAAAAAGAGTGGTCATACTTATGTCATACAAAAGAGACTTTAAGTTAAAAAAACTGTAAAAAGAGACAAAATTAGATCATTATATAATGATAACGAGATCAATTCAGAAAGAGGATATAACAATTGTAAATATATGTGAACCCAATACCAATACCAAAACACCCAGACATGTAAATCAAATATTAATAGATCTTAAAAAAGAGATAGAATGCAATACAGTAGTAGTAGGATACTTCAACATCCCATTTTCAGAAATGGGCAGATCATTTAGGCAGAAAATTAACAAAGAGACAGCATAATTGAACTATGCACTAGAACAAATGGACCTGACAGACATTTACAGAACATTTCATCCAGTTAATAGGTAATACAGATTCTTTTCATCAGCACATGTAACATTCTCCAGGATAGACTATATGTTAGGCCACAAAATAAGTCTCAACAAATTAAAAAATGCTGAAATCATGTCTGACCACAATGGAATAAAGCCAGAGATCAATAAAAACCAAAACTTTGTAAACTGTGCCAGTACATGGAAACATTATGCCTTGAATGACGAATGGGTCAATGAAGAAGTTAAAAAGGAAATTGAAATATTTTTTCAAACAAAATATGGAAACACAATACAACACACCAGAATGTACAGTATACAGCAAAAGCAGGACTAAGAGGGAAGTTTATAGCAATAAATGCCTACATAAAAATAGAAAAACTTTAAATACTTCAAATAAAAAACTTAACGATACACCGCAAGAAAAGCAGAACAAACCCATCCCCAAATTAGCAAAATAAAAGAAATAATAAAGATCAGAACATAAATATGTGAAACTGAGACAATATAACAGTGATTGAACTAAGATGGTTAATTAGACATAGTGAGATACCTCTCCCGCGAGAGGAACCAAAATACTGAGTAAAGCATCACATTTTGAACAGATCTTCTGAGAGAAAATACTGAAAGTTGATAGGTGACATAGACACCATGTCTGAAAAGTGAAGAAGCTAGGAAGCCTGCATGGAGTTGGCGAATATGAGGACCAGCTCCCAAACCTGAGTAGGTCCTGAGGAAGGGGTGAGTGAAGGAGTTCCGGGTCTCCACGTTCCCATTGTGGACATCTGGGATCCTAGGTATGTGAGATCCTATGACCTCCAGAGACATTTGAATTGGCCAACGGAACTGTCTGGAGATAAGGCAGAGGAAGAGCTCAAACCTGCATGGAACCTAGAAGGTTTGCAGTGCACACTGTAGCTGCCACAAAATGTGATCATAGGTGCCCATCCCCCAAGGCTCTCTGTCTTGTTGTGAGTGACTACAGCTCCTGCTTTTTGCCACGATGGGAGAGCAGGATTTGGCTATCTCCTCCGTGGGACTGGGGTGTATCTGATCTATGTGCCCCCTTGTCTACCAGATCTTCCCAAGACGGCCTGCCTGGTAACTTCCTCAGGAAGGTGCCCACAGCACAGCTTCCATTGTCCTGCCTGCGTGTTTTGCTGGTTGCCTGAGAGTATTCTGGCTCCTTTAGCAAAGCCCGTGCTGGACTCTGAGGGGCCAGCAGACAAAACTGTAGGCTCAGTCCCAAAGCCCCCCAAGTTCAGCCACACTGTCCAGGGGTTTGGAGCTGAGATCTTGGGGTTGAGTTTGAGGAGGTGAGGACCCTCACTCTCAGAACACTTAGAAGAGTGATGCAGAGGTTTGTGTGCTGGTGTGGGAGCTGGGCGTCCCTCTCTCGGCAAGACTGGTCTGGGAAGGGTGTAGCCTATAGCCAGTAGCAGCTTTTTCCTTGGGGATCCCCACAGCCTGGAACACCTGGAACAGCCCAGCAATCTTGGCACAGAAGGTTTGGGACAAGCCTAACTGGTCAGGCCCACTCCTGGGGCAGATGCTGCAGAAAGACTTACTGGGTTGGGCAAGTGTGAGCTGGGTTGGCTCCACAACCGTCTGCCGGACTAAGAGCAGCAGGCTGTGGATGCACGTGTACATCACTGTCCTGCCTGGGCATTCTCTGCCCTTGACCCACTGCATTACCAGACCACCTGCAGACACACATCACGATCTGCTCTGACTCTGCCAAGCTCAGAGACCAGCAGGTCCCTAAATAATTGTGGATTTCCTGGTAACATAAACCTTGCCTTGGGCTGCTCCTGAGGGAGAAGGGAAAACAGTTTGCCAATGTTCCGCTTGGGGCTAAGAAATCATGGATGCAACACCAGTAATTGAAAAGGGCCTTACCAAGACTTAGGAATGGAGTTGGTGAGGGAATCATCTCTTGTCCCCATCTCCCATCTCCAGACCACTTAAGAGTAAGGGCATATGGCATATGCAGCAGTAACCAAAAAAAGGTGCAAGTGCATATGCAACAGAAAAAAGAAAGAAAGAAAGAAAGAAAGAAAGAAAGAAAGAAAGAAAGAAAAAGAAAGAAAGGAAGGAGGAAGGAAAGAAGGAAAGGAAGAAAGGTGTATGCATTTTCCTTGAGTAAATGTCCATGGCTTTCATCACATTCTCAAAGGAATCCATGGAGAGCAAAAAGGTTAGAAGCGCTATGAACCTGTATCCCTTCACCTGTGTACCTGCCAG
>CAUYLG010019581.1:0-24855 GCA_963573385.1 Cacajao melanocephalus
ACATAGGCATAGGCAAGGACTTCATGACTAAAACACCAAAAGCATTGGCAACAAAAGCCAAAATAGACAAATGGGATCTAATTAAACTCCAGAGCTTCTGCACAGCAAAAGAAACAATCAGTAGAGTGCACAGGCAACCAACAGAATGGGAAAAAAATTTTGCGATCTACCCATCTGACAAGGCTAACATCCACAATCCACAAAGAACTAAAACAGATTTACAAGAGAAAAACAAACAAACCCATTCAAAAGTGGGTGAAGGAAATGAACAGACATTTTTCAAAAGAAGACATATGAGGCCAACAATCATATGAAAAAATGCTCATCATCACTGGTCATTCGAGAAATGCAAATCAAAACCACCCGAAGATATCATCTCATGCCAGTTAGAAAAATGATCATTAAAAGATCAGGAGACAACAGATGCTGGAGAGGATGTAAAGAAATAGGAACACTTTTACACTGTTGGTGGGAGTGTAAATTAGTGCAACCATTGTGGAAGACAGTGTGGTGATTCCTCAAGGACCTAGAAATAGAAATTCCATTTGATCCAGCAATTCCATTACTGGGTATATACCCAAAGGATTATAGATCATTCTATTATAAAGACACATGCACACATATGTTCATTGTGGCACTATTTACAATTGCAAAGACCTGGAACCAACCCCAATGCCCATTGATGATGGACTGGATAAGGAAAACGTGGCACATATACATGATGGAATACTATGTAGCCATAAAAAATGATGAATTTGTGTCCTTTGTAGGGACATGGGTGAATCTGGAAACCATCATTCTTAGTAAACGGACACAAGAACAAAATCAAACACTGCATTTTACTCACTCATAGGTGGGCGTTCAACAATGAGAACACTTGAACACAGGGAAGGGAGAATCACACACTGGGGTCTGTTGAGGGGGACTGGGGTGAGACAGCAGGAGGTGGGGAAGTTCGGGAGGGAAAACATGGAGAGTAATACTAGATATAGGTGACAGGGGGATGGAGGCAGCAAACCACATTGCCATGTACATACCTATGCAACAATCCTGCATGATCTGCACATGTACCCCAGAATCTAAAGTACAATTCAAAAAAATTATGTCTTGTTCTTCGAAAGTAAAGTATAAAATGGAAAAGGCAGGGAATTTAAGATACAAAGAAAAATACTAAAATTTAGAACTATGAAGATACAAATATGGACTAGGATACTAAGGACTAGGTTTGTATGGGATAATATTATACACAACTATAGGCTTTTAGAAAATGTTATAGAATGAATACCTTTCACGGGGAGTAAAATATAACTTACTAGGCCGGGCGCGGTGGCTTACGCCTGTAATCCCAGCACTCTGGGAGGCCGAGGTGGGGGGATCACAAGGTCAAGAGATCGAGACCATCCTGGCCAACATGGTGAAACCCTGCCTCTACTAAAAATACAAAAAAAATAGCTGGGCATGGTGGAATGCGCCTGTGGTCCCAGCTACTCGGGAGGCTGAGGTAGGAGAATTGCTTGAACCCGGGAGGCGGAGGTTGCAGTGAACCGAAGTCGCGCCACTGCAGTCCAGCCTTGCGCCTGGTGACGGAGTGAGATTCTGTCTCAAAATAAATAAATAAATAAATAACTTACTAAAACTGAGTCAAAAAAATGATTCAAATTCCTAAGTGAGTCAATGACCATAGAGTAAACATGCAAAACTTATCAAGAAAGAATCTCCAAAATATTGTAGACCTAGGAAATTTTCGTGTGTGATTTTAAATTTTTATTTAAAAAGTTTAATGGAGATGCTCTGTAAACTGTTTTCCAGAGTTATGAAATATTGCATAATTTATTTTATGAGGCTCATTTTCATCTGACAAAGAAACTATGAAAGGGAAAATATAAAATGATACCATTTGTGAATATACATTTTTAAAAAAATGAACTATTATCAAGTTGATTCCAACAGGATTAATGAGAAAGAGCACAACGGAAATTCCATAAAAGTAATGCCCCCATCTCAGTGATAACTCATACAAAGCTGACAAAAAACAGCCATCTTCTAAAAATGAAAAAGCAAACGTCAAAACTTTACTTGCTGGTTAAACACAACAGATGCCCTAACTAAAATTAGAAACAAAATTATAAATTTGTATTTTGGGGGTAATGTTTTATGAATGCAAGAAGATAGTAAATAGATACCAGATAAGGAATAAACATTTTTAACATTTGCTGGTAAACATGCTTTTATGCAGATAATATTAAAAGATTACTTAGAAAAATTATTTCATGTAAGAAAAATGTAATATGTAAAAATAATCTAAGAACAACTTTAATAAAATTGTAAATTGATGATGGCATTTGGCTGAGCATTCACTTTGTATCATCCATTGTCTTAAGTATCATGAATATATTATGAAATTAAATTGTCATTCTCATTTTTAGACTAAGGAAGAACATCAATAGATGAATGAATGAAGAAAACGTGACATAGGTACACAATAGAATACTGTTCAGTCATTCAAAAGGAATGATATTATGTCTTTGGAGCAGCAGAGATGGAACTGGAAATCATTATGTTAAGTGAAATAAGTCAGGCACAAAAAGGCAAATATTATGTATTCTCACTTATACGTGGGAGCTAAAAACGTTGAAATAATCAGATAGAGAATAGAATGATAGATACCAAAGGATGTGTGAAGTGAAGGAGTATGAAGAGAGTTTGGCTTTATGGGAATTCAAGATGAGATTTGGGTGGGGACATAGCAAACTGTATCACAAAGACAGAAGGAGTAAGTTCTAATATTTGATAGCAGAGTAGGGTGACTATATTTAAGCACAATATATTGTATATTTCAATATAGTTGGAAGAGAGACTTAAAATGTTTCTAACACATAGAAATAATAAATACTCCAGGTTATGGAAACTCCAAATATCCTGACTTTATCATTACGGATACTATGCATGTAACAAAATGTTACATGTGCCCCATAAATATGTATGAACATTATATATCAATAAATAAATTTGAGAGTTTGCTTTTTCAATGCAAAAAATAATAGTTTGCCACATATGTTTTTTATGAGGAGGTGCAAATGACTTCATTTGTCTTTATGTGAATAAAAACAATAAATTACACCTGCCTAATTATCACATAATTACTTGCTAATTTAAATAACACGGCAACACACAGACAGCAGCTTATCAGGGTCTAGCACAATGTGTATGGCTCAATAAATATCTGTTGAATGATTGTGTAAATGAAGACATAAATAATTGATGTTCTGAGAGTTAAAACATGTCAAATATATTATGGCATGTAACAGTGCCCAGTGCATAGTAATTGCTGAAATTACATCTTCTTTTTCCTCTATAATTTCACAATGACTAGGAGATCTCAAGTTAACTCTAGGATTTCATGTGCATGACAGTAAACTTGAGGGTAATGAATATCACTGGGTAAAAAAGGTATTTTTCTGAATGTCCCTTAGAGCTTGCTTTACTCTTATGTTCAGTATTCTCACATTATACATTTATTTGTAAAGAAACAGTGATTTATCAAACCTTTGCTCGATAAAGAACCTTGTTTTGAGTGCCATAATAGCTTACAGTATAGGGAAAGCCAAGTTCCTCCGTAAAGAATGCTATTTTACTGGAGACAAAACAAGCTTAGTCCTTGAAAATACTACCAAAAGAAAAACATAAACAATATGACTTTTTAGTATCAAAATCCATGCCACAAGAAAGAACATGTCTGGAGCCAGGTGGACTTAGTTGGAGAAGATTATTGGAGATGGAATTGCTTTACATCCACTAAATGTGATATTTATTTGTTTAGCAACTGGCACACTACAAGGCATTCTACATATGATATTTTACATATGATACATCAGAATATACATGATATCTTTTGGGTGATACATCGTAATCATCCAAAGTCTATTGTTTAAATTAGCCTTAACTTGAGTGTTGAACATTCTATGCATTTGTACTAATGTATAATGATATTTATTCACTATTATAGTTTCTCATAGAATATTTTCACTGCCCTAAAAATCCCCTTTTCTCCGACTATTCATCCTTACTGCCCACCTCTAACTTGTATTTCATTGTTGTTTCAATTTGCATTTTCCTGATGACATACGATGTGGAGCATGTTTTCATGCAGTTATTTGCCATTTGTTTATCTTATTTGGTGGTATATTTCTTAACATCTTTGGTCCAGTATTTAAACAAGTTACTTGTTTTCTTATCGTTGAGTTTTAAGCGTTCCTTGTATATTTTGGATAACGCTCCTTAATCAGATGTGTCTTTTACATGTCTTTTCTCCAAGTTTGTGGCTTGTCTCTCCATTCTCTTGACCGTGATTTTTATGGAGCAGAACTTTTTAATTGTAATAAAGTCCGACTTACTGATTGTTTCATAAATTATGTTTTTAGTGTCATACCTAAAAAGTCATTGCCACAATCAATGCCATCTAGATTCTCCACTGCTATCTTTCAAGAGTTTTAGAGTTTTGCATTTTACATTTTGGCCTATGATTCATTTTAAGATATTTTTTGTGGGTCAGGCACAATGGTTCATGCCTGTAATCCCAGCACTTTGGGAGGCCTAGGCGAGCGGATCACCTGAGGTCAGGTGGCCGAGACCAGCCTGGCCAACATGATGAAACCCCGTCTCTACTAAAAATACAAAAATTAGCCGATGGTGCTGGGTACCTGTAATCCCAGCTACTTAGGAGGCTGAGGTGGAGGAATCACTTGAGCCTGGGAGGTGGAGGATACAGTGAGGTGAAATCGCACCAGTGCACTCTAGCCTGGGTGACAGAGCAAGACTCTGTATCCAAAAAAAAAAAAAAAAAGATACTTTTTGTGAAAGATGTAAGGTCTCTGTCTGCTTGGATCCTTTTTCCCTCCAGTGGATGTCCAGTGGTGCCAGCACCACTTCTTGGAAAGACAATCTTGGCTTCATTGTATTTCCTTTGATCTGTTGTAAAAGACAAATTGACTCTTCAGTTGATCCTTGAAGAATGCAGAGGCTAGGGTCGCTGTATTAGTCCATTCTCACACTGCTCTAAAAACATATCCAAGACTAAGTAATTAATAAAGGAAAGAGGTATAATTGGCTCACAATTCCATATGGCTGAGACGCCTCAGGAAACTTATAATCATGGTGAAAGGGAAATCAAACACATCCTTCTTTACAGGGCAGCAGGAGAGAGAAGTGCCGAGCAAAGGGAGGAAAGACCATTATAAAGCCATTAGATCTTACGAGAACTTGCTATCATGAGAATACATGGAGGTATCACCTCCATGATTCAATTACCTTCCACGGGATCCCTCCCACAACATGTAGGGATTATAGAAACTAAACTGAAGATTAGACTTGGGTAGGGATATGGCCAAACCATGTTATCCCATCCCTGGTCCCACCTAAATCTCATGTCCTCCCATTTCAAACACAATCATGCCCTTTCAACAGTCTCCTAGCCAGGCATGGTAGCTCATGCCTATAATCCCAGCACTTTTGGAGGCCAAGGTGGGTGGATCATGAGGTCAGGCTTTTGAGACCATCCTGGCCAAGATAGTGAAACCCTGTCTTTACCCAAAATACAAAAAATTAGCCGGGCTTGGTGGTGGGCACCTGTAATCCCAGCTACTCAGGAGGCTGAGGCAGGAGAATCCCTTGAACCTGGGAGGTGGAGGTGGCAGTGGACTGAGATCGCGTCACTCTGCTCTAGCCCAGGTGACTGTGCGAGACTTCATCTCAAAAAAAAAAAACAAACAACCAAACAAACAAAAAAAACCAAAAAACAAAACAAAAAAGAAAAAAAGAAAAAACAGTCTCCCAAACTCATAACTCATTCTGGCATCAACACAAAATTCCACGTCCAAAGTTGCAACTGAGAAAAGCAACTCCTTTTTGCCTATGAGCCTGTAAAATCAAAAGCAAGTTAGTTAATTCTTAGATGCAGTGGGGTTACAGTCATTTAGTAAATAAACCTCCAAATGGGAGAAATTGGCCAAAACAAAGGGGCTGCAGGTGCCATGCAAGTCTGAAATCTAAGAGGGCAGTCTCATTAAGCCTTAATATTCCAAAATGATCTCCTTTGACTCCATGTCTCACATCCAGGGCACAATGATGCAAGAAGTGGCCTCCCATGGCCCTGGGCATCTCTGCCCTTGTGGTTTTGCAGGGTACAGCCCCACTCTGGCTGCGCTTCCTTGAGCTGACATTGAGTGTCTGTGGCTTTTCTAGGTGCATGGTGTAAACTGTCAGTGGATCTACTATCACCGAGTCTGAAAGAGTGGCCCTTTTCTTACAGCTCCGCTAGGCAGTGCTCCAGTAGGGACACTGTGTGGGGGCACCAACCACATATTTCCCTTCCACACTGCCCTAGCAGAGATTTTTCTTGAGGGCACTGCCCCTGCAGCAAATTTCTGCTTGGTCATTCAGGCATTTCCATACATCCTCTGAAATCCCAAACCTCAATCCTTGACTTCTGCGCCCCTACAGGCCCAATACCATGTACACACTGCCAAGGCTTGGGGCTTGTACCCTCTGAAGTAATGGCATGAGCTGTAAATTGTCCCCTTTTATCCATGGTTGAAGCTGAAGCACCTGGGATGCAGGATACTATGTTACAAGGCTGCACAGAGCAGGGAGGCCCTGGGCATGGCCCATGAAATAATTTTTCCCTCCTAGGCCTCTGGGCTTGTGATGGAAGGGGCTGCCACAAAAGTCTCTGACATGCCCTGGAGACATTTTCCACATTGTCTTGGTGATTAACATTCAACTCCTCATTACTTCTGTAAATTTTGTAGCCGGCTTGAATTTCTCTCCAAAAACGGGGTTTTCTTTTCCAACACATCATTCAGTTACAAATTTTCCAACTTTTATGCTCTACTTTCTCTAAAGGCTTTCCCTCTACACACTTCTTCTGCCAGGTACCCTAAATCATCTCTCTCAAGTTCAAAGTTCCACATATCTCTAGGGTAGGTGCAAAATGACACCAGTATATTTGCATAGCAAGAGTGACCTTTATTCCAGTTCCCAACAAGTTCCTTATCTCCATCTGAGACCACCTTAGCCAGGACTTCAGTTTCCATATTACTATGAGCATTTTGGTCAAAATGATTAAACATGACTCTGGAAATTCCAAGTTTCCCACATCTCCCCGTCTTCTGAGCCTTCCAAATTGTTCCAACCTCTACTTGTTACCCAGTTCCAAAGTCTCATTCACATTTTCGGATATCTTTTTAGCAGCGCCCCAGTCCCAGTTCCAATTTACTGTATTAGTTTATTTTCATGCTGCTATAAGCACATACCCAAGACTGAGTCATTTTTTTTAAAAGGACGTTTAATTGAGTCCCAGTTCTGCACAGCTGGGAAGTTCTCAGGAAACCTACAATCATGGTGGAAGGGGAAGCAAACACATTCTTCTTCACAGGGCGGCAGGAAAGAGAAGTGCCAAGCAAAAAAGGAAAAATCCCTTATAAAACCATCAGATCTCATGAGAACCCATTATCAGGAGAATAACATGAGGGTAACCACCTTATGTTTCAATTACCTCTCACTGGGACCTTTGCATAACAGTTGCTAACCTCCATGCAATGAAAAATCCACTTAACTTTTGAAACCTCAAAATTTAAGTACTAATGGCTTACTGTTGACCAGAAGCCTGACTGACAACATTAACAGTTGATTAAGACATACTTTGTATGTTACATGTATTATATATATATTACAATAATACAATAAATTAAGCTAGAGAAAGGTAAATTTTAAGAAAATCACAAGGCAATTTTTTTTTCATTAAGTGGAAATGGATCATCATAAAGGTTTTCATCCTCATTATCTTTAAATGAGTAGGCTGAGAAGGAGGAGGAAGAGAAGGGTTTGGTTTTGCTCTCTCAGGGGTAGTAGAGGCAGAAGAAAGTTCGTATATAAGCAGATCCACACAGTTCAAACCTATGGTGTTCAGTGGTCAACTGTATTTACATTGGCATGTTTCTGAGCTCTGTGTTGTCCCATTGATCTATTAATCTTCTGTTTTATCAATGCCAGATTGTCTTGATTACTGTTTTTATTATTTATTTATTTATTTTTATTATGTTTTTTAGACAGAGTCTTGCTCTGTAGCCAGGTGCCAGGCTGGAGTGCAATGGCGTGATTTTGGCTCACGGCAACCTCCGCCTCCCGAGTTCAAGCAATTCTCCTGCCCCAGCCTCCCGAGTAGCTGGGAACTACAGACGCGCGCCACCACGCCCAGCTAATTTTTATATTTTAGTAGAGACCGGGTTTCACTATGTTGGCCAGGATGATCTTGATCACTTGACCTCGTGTTCTGCCCGCCTCGGCCTCCCAAAGTGCTGGGATTACAGGCGTGAGCCACCAGGCCCAGCGCTACTGTTTTTATCTTTATCTTTGTGTTTGTATGATGACTGACAGCATCAACTGAGAATAAGTGTTCTCAGGAGAGAAAAAGAGAAGGGCGAGAGAGAAAGAGAGATTGTTTCCAAAACCATCCAATAAAAGTCTTATGTATTCCACTATTGACTCGGTTCTGAATAAATTTTTATGGCAAAGCACATAAAGGAGGCTGATAGTCTTAGTTCAAGAAACCAGAACTAATCACTGGAAAAGTGGATGAGGAAGACTTTCAATTTTAACTGACACATCAAGAATCTAAAGAAATCTAGATCTCTACACCTATATTAAGAGTTGTAGAAATGATACATTTAATCATGTGCCTTGGAAAGGAAATGATAGATTTACTAAGCTAATTAAAAACAGAATAACATTGAACTTTCTAAGACTGAAATTTTGAAAACAAATTGGAAAAGTAGAGGTACTAAACACATTATTTAATTCACTCCCTTCTGAGACAATAATATATCCTCTGGGTTACATATAAGTATCAATAAGGTGTTTGACATGGTTTAGCTCTGTGTCCCCACTCAAATCTCATCTTGAATTTTAATTCCCATGTGTCAAGGGAGGCACCAGGTAGAAGGTGATTGCATCAAGGGGTAAATTTCCCCCATGCTGTTCTCATGATAGTTCTCATGAGATCTGGCTCTTTGACAGGCATCTGGTGCTTCCTCCTTCTCCCGTCTCACTCTCTCTCTCTTGCCACCACGTAAAATGTACCTTGCCTTCAATTATAATTGCACATTTCCTGAGGCCTCCCCAGCCATGGGGATCCGTGAGTCAATACCTCTTTCCTTTACAAATTTCCCAATCTCAGGTAGTATCTTTATGGCTTTGGGAGAACAGAGTGATACAGTGTTTCAGTCTGAGTACAGATGAGCTGGATGTCATAATAATATAGATTCTGACATATTGTCTGTGCTTGAGTTCTGACAATGTCAATTCCTAGTTGCATTATTTTGGACAGATAATGATTTATGTCCCACTCTGTCTTCTCATCTGTAAAATGCTAATAACAATGGTAACTGCTCTGCACTATTTTTGTAAACATGAGCGAATAATGCATATAATATATATAATGCTAAGTAAAATGCCTGAGATTTGTAAACTCAATTTATGCTAGCTGATTATCTGGTTTAGATCAATCAAGCATTAGACTTCCTAAGATTTATACATTTGTTCTGCAAAGCCATCTATTTGCTTGTTATTTCTATCTAATATTCTGCCTAAATTACTTCCACTCAGTGTCATTGTTTCTATCTATGAAGAATTAAAAGAAGAGTGATAGGAACAAGGATAAACAACAAGTTGTTTTGGCATTCTTATAAACGGGCTTTCATCTTTGATTTGCTTTCCTGTTCCAGGAATTTGTTTATTTGCATAAAGACAAAAATAAAAGCTACTAAGGGCTTCATGCCATGCAATCAGAGGAAAACTTGGCATGGCTTCAAACTTTGTGATCAAAGCACTTGGGAATACATGTTAGGGGTACCCAAGAATCTTTGGTTTTGTGATGGGTTACATATGATATTAAAGGGCTTTAATTTAAAGGCACAAAATAGCATGGACTAAAGAAAAATACAACACAACATATTCAAAGGTACCTGATTCCTATTATTTATCATTACATGAGGTTATTACCACCACTGACCTTCACTCATAATCAGCTTCATGTCAATAGTAAAGAGTTGGACAATTAAGAATCCTCAGGCAAGAGAGAACATTTGGAATCACACATCTCTGAGTCTTCTCTGTTTCTGCCACCTCCTTGGTGACCACCATCTTGGGCGAGCTCGTTAACATTTATAAGAATTCATTTCCTCATCTGATATATTGGTATAATAACATAGATCTCAGGGTTTTTGAAAGCATTAAATATACATAAAGCCCAGCATGGTGGCTCTCACCTGCAGTCCTAGCTACTAGGGAGTATGTGATTATCGAGCACCCACTGTGTGACATAAAAGTATGCATATCATATAGTAAGTGCTCAATAATTATATACTTTTTCATATGTTCATATCTTCATATATATCACTTGTTATAAAACACACTTAAATCCATTACAAAGTTTATATCTACCTTAAATGACGCATGCTTGTATATAATAATTTTTTAAAAGAAAGAAATATAAAGAATAGAAGGACTGGAACATCAAATGGTTACAGGAATGATGCTAATATAAAAATACAAACCCTAAATTTTCTTTATATATTCTGAGGGTAAGGTAGTTTCAGGTTTTTCTCTAAGATTTTGTAGGAAGAGAAAATTTGGCCACACTAATACCATTTTAAAATATAAAAAACGATGAGTTCGTGTCCTTTGTGGGGACATGGATGAAACTGGAAACCATCATTCTCAGCAAACTGACACAAGAACAGAAAATCAAACATCGCATGTTCTCACTCATAGGCGGGTGTTGAACAACGAGAACACATGGACACAGAGAGGGGAGCATTACACACTGGGGTCTGCTGGCGGGAACTATGGGAGGGACAGCGGGGGTGGGGAGTTGGGGAGGGATAACATGGGGAGAAATGCCAGACATAGGTGATGGAGAAGAAGGCAGCAAACCACATTGCCATGTATGTAGCTATGCAACAATCTTGCATGTTCTTCATATGTACCCCAAAACCTAAAATGCAATAAAATATATATATAAAAATATATATATATATATATATATATATATATATATATGCCTCCATCTATAAGAGGCAGGGGCACTTAAGGTGAAAAGGGAAATCCCTTGTGAAAGATTTGGCTATAAGCCCAGAAATTAACTCAAGCCCTGGAGCACGTCCGGGGACACTGCTTCCGGAACGATGGTTCAAGTTCCGGTGCGCGTTTCGGAAGGCTGCCCCTGGAGCACTGCTCCCAGAACGAGAGATTGTTTCAGTGTTGCTTGCTCTGAAGGGCCCTCCTGAGCAAACAGCAGAGGGTGCCCAGTGTAACAACTGGACTTATGTAAGGAGCTTATGCGAAGGAGGAGCTGAAGGCTGCTGTCGTCCTGTGCTAGGGGGCTGCCTCAGCTGCAACGGCAGGATCCTGGGCGTCAGCCTTCCGACTCCGGTGATGACGCTTCCTGCGGTCTGGTGAGCTTTGGTTATATGTTGTCGTCTATTGTTAGTTCTTTTATACTTACGGCTGCTTTTGCTGTGATATTGAGATAGGGGCTAAAAGAAGCCTAAGTACCGCCATCTTATAGAGAGAACACCTGGGCCCTGGGCAGAGGTGTAGTTCTCAGAACTGTTACTGTACTGCAGTTCTCAGAAGTGTTATTTTCTAAGGGTAAAAAATTTCCACTGCTACCCCCCTCCCCTTGCAACAAACCGCTGACTTTAGCTTCTGTACAGACAGCTTGCCTTGCACACCCCTGTGCCCCCATGAACAAGAATGTGGTTTTGCAGCTTAAATGCCTTGCTCCCCCTGAGCTCGGGGCCATGGGTTGGAGAGACCTGAGTCCTCCGTGGCCGCCGGCAATAAAGACCCTGCAATTTGGCATACTTTTGTCTTGGTATTAATTTTCTGTGCTCGCTCCGGTGCAACAATATTTGCTTACTTCTTCTAATTTTTTTTTTTTTTTTGAGATGGAATCTCACTCGGTCACCCAGGCTGGGACGCAGTGGCACAATCTCGGCTCACTGCAGCCTCCGCCTCCCAGGGTCCACCAATTCTGCTGTTTCAGCCTCCCCAGTGCTGGGACTATAGGCATGCGACACCACGCCCCGCTAATTTTTGTACTTTTAGTAGAGATGGGGTTTCACCATATTGGCCAGGCAGGTTTCAAACTCCTGATCTCAGGTGATCTGCCTGCGTCCGCCTCCCTAGGATTACAGGCATGAGCCACTGCACTTGGCTTTGCTTCCAACTTCGACTGCAGGCTCCTAGTCGTCCGCCCTCCAACTCCAATGTTGGCTCTTCCTGTGGTCTTATGAGCTTCTGGTTACATTTTGTCTTCTTTTGTTATAAGGCCGATTTTGGATTGATATTTGCTTAAAGTGATGAAGTTTAATTTACCCCTCCCTCCCACTTGAGTGCATGGCTGGCTGTCCTTCCAACATCATCTCACCATCTTTTTTTTTTTGAAACTAAGTCTCCTTCTGTCACCCATGCTGGAGTGCAGGTGTGATCTCGGCCCACTGTAACCTCCACCTCCCTGGTTCTAGCAATTCTCTTGCCTCAGCCTCCCGAGTAGCTGGTATTACAGGTGTCTGCCACCACTGGCTAATTCTTTTTGAATTTTTAGTAGAGACAGGGTTTCACCATGTTGGCTAGGCTGGTCTCGAACTCCTGACCTCACGCAATCTGCCCACCTAGGCCTCCCAAAGTGTTGGAATTACAGGCATGAGCCACCTCACCTGGCCCCAACACCATCTTGAAACGGGTTTATTCAAAGAAAAAAGGCAGTACAAACTGTGCGATAATTCAGAGCCCATTCCATAAAGTAAAACAACTAGTAAATAAAAGCAAAACTCTTCATTCATTACTGAGGCTCCTACTTGTGAAGTTGCTGGGGAGATGATGGGGGACAACTGGCTGCACCCTTCAAACGTTGCTCTGGCATCCCAGTCCCCACAGCTCCGTTTCTGAGCCCTGGTGTCCACTACTGTCTGACTACTGTCTGGTCTATGGGCGGTACCCCCCTCAGTTTGGTTTCCATCTCCTCTGCCCACACCTTGGTAACTAGACATGCATTAATTGACTTCAGCTGGGTTATGCTGCGATTAAAAACTACCCCCACATTTTAGTGTCTTGCAATAGTTTTTCACTTAACATTGTGTGGAAATCACCGGAGATTGGGGGCAGCTCTGCTCCGCCCATCTTCCTTCTCATCTTGAAGAGGGTGAGTCCAGATTGAAGAGGCAGCCCCTGTGTAGAATCTGCTGCTTCCGAGGCAGAGAGGAAGAACCTGAGAGCCTCCAGAAACAAGCAGTGTTCTTACAGCTTTCATTCAGCTCTGACATCTCCTGTGCCATGTTGTTAGTGTGTCAGGGTGTAGTGCACCCTGCCAAAGGGGCAGAAACATGTGCTTCTCCCAAAAGAAGGCCTCTTGAGGGACAGAATCTGGGGTGTGGCTGGAGGGTATGTATAGGTGAGAGTGTGGTGGATGTGTAGCTGTCTTACAGGAAAGGGGACTGTGGCTCAATGAGAATAGTAATCTGCAGCCTTTTAAAACTTTGCTCAACTTTCTTAATCAGAGTCACTTGTTGTCTCCTAGCATTCTGACCTTTACATTGTTGAGGGGAGAAAGAAAACAGAAGCTCCAGTTGAGGGGGGATGATAGTCAGTGACAAGATCTTGGCAATAAATAAAAATACTGACAAAATGAATATTCACATAATTTTTAAAATGTAAACAAAATATTTTAGATATATGTATTATTGTTTCCTGTATTCCCTTTTAAACTATCATGACTTTTTAAATTATCTTATCAGTACCTACCTGCTGCTCACTTTACAGAAGAGGAGTCTCTAAGGCTGTGTATACATTTGCCACAGAACCAAATGGGTCCTCTTTACTGTTAATTTTATGTATTCCTCTAGGTCATTATTTTTATAAAAGATTCGAGAGTATTTATTTGTATTGGTAAACTGTAATACATAATTCTCATTTATTTATTTATTTATTGTAGAGACAGGGTTTCGTTACTTAGCTCAGGCTGGTCTCAGACACCTGGGCTCAGGCAATCCTCCTGCCTAGTTCTCCCAGAGTGCTGGTATGGCACCTGGCCCATAATCCATCAATCATTGCACAAATCAACTCTACCAGCCCTTTTGGTTATTTATAATTTTTTACTATTGTAATTTCACTATGCATTTGTCAAATTATTTTCCTCAAATTTTTTAAAGTTACATCAAGATTTCAAATCTTATCTCTTTTAAATCTCACTAGTTAGCATGAATGGCTGTGCAGAAAAATACCAATTTTTATTTTCTTTAGGGGTCTCTTTCCTTTACACCTTTCATTATGTTTCTTTAAAATTTTTAATTTTTTAATTTTTAAAAAATTAAAAATTTTTTGTGGTTATATAGTAGATGTATATATTTATAGGTTACATGATATATTTTGATACAGGCATGCAATGTGGAATTTGATTTTTGCTAATCTTAAGGTTAATGATAATATTTCTGGCAACTGGTGAACTGAGTGTTTTATAGATATGCTTGATATATGATTTTATATATATATAAATACATATATACATGTAAATATATATACAAGTTTTTATATATACACGTGTGTTTTAAACAGTTTCAAATAAATACGATTTCTTTATAATTTTTCTAATGTTGATAATGTATTTTATACAGAACTTGAAAACATAAAGTTATTTGATATTATTTTAAAGATCAAATTTGTATAAATAATCTTCTATAGTTTTAGTACATTATTAAATGTCAAAAAATGAAAATATAATTAATTCACAATTAATTTTTAAATATAGTATGATTTAGGCATCTAATTTTATTTTTAATAAAAGTTTAGTCACATTTCCATATACCATTTATAGAATATTTTTAATTTTTATTAATTTGACTACCTTTATTACATAATTTATTTTTTACATGTTAGTGTTTTCTTACATATGCCATTAATTGCATATGTCTCTGCTACTACAACATAATTTAGATTTTTGTCACTTTGTGTCGTGTTTCTGTAACAGGTCAATCTCTCTTCTTTCTCTTTTTTTAAGTTAAAATTTTCTTTCCGTATACATATGTCCTTATTAGCTTAAACCAATTAATTTAAAAGCAATGTAAAACAAAATATTTTTTCAATTTTGTTAATGTGAATTATTTTGAAAAAAATGCAAGTTTCATTATATTGTCTTCCTGTGCAAGAATATTATCTCTCCATTTACTTTTCTACTATTTGTACTGATTAAAGTAGTGTGTTTCTCATATTGTGCACATTTTGTGAAATTATTTCTTGGTTTAAAATTTTTGCCCTTTATCATTATACATCAGATATTTTCAACATAATGTTCTAAAATTATCAATTTAAAACAAAACATATTCTTGAAAGTTTTCTCAATTCTGCCATTGTTTTGCAGATACTACTCTTAGTCAAAAAATTTTATCCGTTGCAGAAAGTTATGATTTGAACTCCTTTGTTCTTATCAATTATGCTATTTTTGTCTCTGCAATAGCAATGCTAACTCAAATTACAGTGGTGATTGTAATCTTCTTTCTGTTCTTTCATTGTATTTAATTAATACCCTAGTGATTTACCATTAAATATTCTGATCCTTAATTTAACATATTTTTATTCTTTAATAATATGAAGGAACTATCTTTATATCTTTATTGTAATATAAATTTATTTATAAGTAATTTTACTAAAGCATTTGAATTTATCAAACAATTATATATTCATTTTATTTTCCTTCTATAAAGAACATGATTCATGCTTTTGAATATTAATTTGCAAGTTCAATTCAAAATAGTGTTCTTCCATTATATCATTTATTGTCATTTCCTTTCCACTTGGTTCTTCTCTCTCTTTGAACTGGCATTTCTCTTTATCTGGAAATAAAGATCTCTTTTCCTACACTGGACAAATCTCTGAAAACCAAGATAAACTAGACAGGTTTGAATGCAAAGATCCCATTGCTAGCAAGTAGCATTCCCATTTGACATTTGGCCTGAAGTATGGTAACACGAGGGGTAGGATAAATATATAGTGAGAAAAAATAATCGTATTTTCACACCTACATCATTATTAGTGCCCATATTGCAGATATTTTATGGTGAACAAATGTTTGTTCTTCCATAGATTGTTAATTGCTAAGAGAGTGGGAAACCAAATAATTAATACACTCATTGTTTCTTTTTATTCATTTATTTACTCCTGAGACAGGGTCTGGCTCTGCTGCCTAGGCTCAAGTACGTTGGTGCAATCACAGCTCACTACAGCCTTAATCTCTCATGCTCATATTTATTTACTATTTATCTCCCTCATTATGTAATCTACAAATAGAAACCATGAACACCTGTGTATATATACATATGTCCTTAAATGTACATATGTATGTACCACCATGCCTACCTTATTTATTTTTTTTTAATTTATTTTTTTTGAGACGGAGTCTTGCTCTGTTGCCCAGGCTGAAGTACAGTGGTGCAATCTCGGCTCACTGCAACCTCCGCCTGCCGGGTTCAAGTGATTCTCCTGCCTCAACCTCCCGGGTAGCTGGGACTACAGGGAACATATCTGATGTTGAGGTCATTTTTGCCTTATTTTAGCCTATTCTGAAGGTTACATATACATCCATTGATAAATTAGCGGGACCAACAAATATTAATTTGGGATGTAGCTTCCAGAGCCTTGTTTAATCTGATGATGACATGGCTTTACTCTTGGAAAACATAGAGTTTAAACAACACTTTTATAGAAATGATCTCATTTTATCTTTACGAGAACACAGCAAGTTGTACTTCATTTTATGGTGGAAAATCTAAGTAAGGCTTAGAGAAACTAAATTACTTGCCCACAGTTAGCCTGCAAGAGAGTGAAACAACTAGGGTTTCCCCTCAGGCTTTTTATCTGTCATTACTAAATAATTCAATTTCCAAACTGGACTTTTGGACACCAGACATTGTCATGAAGGGGTCATCTGTTTCTTATTTCAAACTAGATATAGTTTTGAAATCTACTCATCCTTCCCCTCTCAAACTGGTTTCTTCTCTTATATTATCAGTATTCCCCTAGAAATCTGGGGGCCTTTTGTCAGCCCTTAACCCTTCCCCTCATGTACACACATGCATACATACTTGTCAAGGCCTAGTGACTTTCCTTCTAAATGTTTTATGAACTTTTCTCTTTATACAGTTCTCTTACTTTTGTTTCCTTAGTTCTGAACCTTGAAACTCTTCACAGGAGTCACTACACTGTTTTTTCAACTGGTTGTCTTCTCTCCAAAGATACCTTGCCACTAACAGAGCATGGCCAAATATATACAAGACTCATTATGTTAAAATAGATACAAGATTCACTATAAACAGACATTTTTCTGCCGCAGAAATGCATCATTGACACTTCCTTCCTCATAGTCTATTAGAAATCCTGAATTACCAATTACCTGCATTTTCTGCAGTTCATCTTTCTTTTATCTCTATCTTTACTGTATACTTCTCTTTCGGTTGGAGATTTATCTTCTCCATATGCCTCATTCCTTTTTGTTCATTCATTGCCTTCATCATGCAACTTTCACTAACTTCTTTGATTATTGTGCAAAGGATCCTTTCCTGGTGTTACTACAACACCACAATACAATGTTCATACATTTATTACTGTACATTATTAACTTTTTAAGATTTACATTATTTTCAATGTGTTGGTATCATGTATTTATCTCTTTATTTGATAATTAAATATTTATGTCAGATATCTTGTCTGCTTATATGTCTTTCTCCTAATTAAACCATAATATTTTTAAGGGAAGCATTTTCACTGACATTACTTTTTCTGTCATATTAAAGGTGGTTCCTTGCAGAGATAATGTACTATCACATATTTATTTACTATTTATCTACCTCGTTGTGTAATCTACAAATAGAAACTGTGTGTATATATACATATATTCTTAAATGTACACATATATGAACATACATGGGCACAAATACATACCTGAGATATATATACACAACTATGCCCTTGTATATACAACATATGTTTATGTGTTCTCTTTTTCTTTCCTTCTCCAACTGAAAGGATGGTTGTTCTTTGAATTTAAAGTTTGGAATATAAAGACATGAAGAAATATTTTACACAAAATTCAACATTTGATTCTAAAATCCAAACCCTACTCTAAGGAGTATGCTAGTGTGGGCCAGTAAAACTGTATTTGTTGAGCATGAGTTAGATGGGAGGATACGGAGGGGTTTGCTCTAGTGTATCAGCTGTTTCCCTGATTAGGACAATGTCTTGGGTTGTGTATTGAAGTCAAGTTGTTGGCAAAGGTGACACTATCATCCCTACAGTGTTATATAAAATATAAAACAGTGTAAGTGAATCCAAGAATATAGAAAGGTCAAATCCTTAGAAAAACTCCCATAATTCACAAAGTCTGTGCATTGTGAGAAGTGAATACCAAAAAAAAAATGTAATTTGTTTCATGTATTGCACGTAATCGTTGCACATTACACAAACATATTTGTTAAAGGGATTTTAAAGTATAGATTAAATAAGTATCAATGATTCAAACATATAATATTAAGCATAAATATTTTGTGGATTGCTAAATAAGGGGGTAAAGTATTTAATATCTTGGATAATTTGTTGGGCTTTTGGATGAGTTGCAAACACATTTTTTCTCCATTTAAAGCAAGGCATATAGGCTTCCACTATCAGAAATGTTGCTAACTAACACCTTGTGGGGAAATAATTTGGTGGAGATAATCAGGGGAATACACACACAAACATAATAATAAATATATATAAACACACATATTAATACATATGTATATATATATTTATATGTACATGTATATGTGTGTGTGTTTAAATATCAACCATATATATAGCACATGAGACAAAGCCATATCACAATCCTAGTGCTTTACTACAATTTTCCTGGTTATGAGATATGACTGATTTCAGCCGAAGTCTCAATACTATTAAGTGGACCTACATTAGTATATTTTTTTCTATTCTAATGCTATATTATTGAACATTTTAATATATTTTAGTCTTGTATTTTTATATGTATGTTTCAATTTAAAACTTTTTTTTCTGACTCTTGTATTAATGGCTTCCATTTTCTGATTAAATCACCTCTAATTTTATGTAAAGCATCTAGTACACTGTCTTTGTGAAATATAAGTCTGTGAAGTGGGGTTCTATGTTTAAAAGAATGAAAGACTTGATGTCCTCTTATTGTTTTGTTTCTTTTTCTTTTTTTTTTTTAATGAGTGGTTGGGACATACAAGGTCAGTTTCTGCAAGGCCAGCATTCTGCATATCAAATGTCACTTCCCCCAAGTTATGATTCTAACTCAATCTAAATGCCAAGCACCTCATCTACTAATTAATGGCATCTGCAGATTCCAAGCCTAGAATTTCCTTTGATTTATTTCATGTTCAGACTTAAACTGTTCTTTAGGGATACAAGTATCCTTATTTCATCAGTCCTAATAAAGCTCAATTTATTCAAATCCCTCGCAAGAACTTGAGCATCTCACATTTAAAACATAGTGATTATTTCTAATCCTTGTTAAGGAAATCACTCTGACCATCATATCGTTGACATCTAGAGGAGCATATTCAGGGTTAGGGAATTCTTTTTCCCTAGCTGGAAAGTTTCACAGTGTAATGAACATAGCTCTAGATCAGCAGTTCTCATACTCGTCATGTAAGTGTAAGCAGCACCATCACCTGGAAGGCTAATTTAGACATAGGTTGCTGAACCCCAGCCCAAAGTATCAGATTCAATTGGCCTGGGGTAGAGCCCAAAATATGCATTTCTAACAACTTCCCAAGTTAACCTCATGCTGCTGGCGCCAAAACTGCACTTTGAGAATTATTGCTGTAGATCAAAACTCAAAACTCTTGCTTCTTACACTTGACCCTGGATTAAACATGATAACTTTAAGTTTGTACCTTAGTTTCCCCAAGCTTCAAGTTCCTCATTAGATGTGTAACATATGTCAGTGCTCGTAAGTGCCACACACATGCTAGGCGGCTGAGCTATGAAAGAGTGAACATACCAATGAACAATGGTCAGACCATACATAACAGTAGAACTCTGTCCCCAAACCTCTGCAGCAACCAGCCCAGAAACCACAGCCTCTAAAGCTATTGGCCCAGAATGTCAGGACTTGGACAACAACTTACAGCTTTTCTGTTTTACCTGTTTCTACCTCAGGACTAACTAGAGAAAACCGACTATGCTTCTCAAACCAACCACAATTTTAGTTAACACAACTCCAGTTTTCCCATGTCAAAACATCCAATTAGGACACACCTGAAGCCTTCCCTTCATTTTCACTGTAACAGTTTTCCATTTCCATGCTAGTCTTTGAATATCTGCCAAACATGAGTGACTGCAGCTGACTCCTTTGCTATAGAAAACATTGAATATTGATGAATATTATGGAAAGCTATTTAGCCTCTGTTTTTACACATTTGGGTGGTCTTAATTTGTTTTCACAGCTAGTACTGAACCAAAACTTATAAGTTCAGTAGTATTTCTACTTCATCATACCCACTACCAGTAAAAATAATAATGCCAGAGTTGCATTTTTTCCTGTATGTTTGTTTCACAGTTTTATAGGAGAGCCACCTTATATGTGAAACATTGGTTATTTTCTGGAGAAAATATAGGTAAGTTGTTGTAAGGAGATCACATTTTAGGGTAAAAAAATGTACTTTACAACAATAGAGGTAAATACAGAGTATCATAGTCATGCACACAAAGAGCACATAACCCAGACATGGAGGAAGGAGGGATTCATTCAGAGTGGATTCAGTATAAAATAATCATTAATAGGATAAATTTCTACAGGTGTAGGATTGTAAGGAGAGTAATGATAAACTATCCCACAAAGAAAACTCCAGGCTCAAATTGCTTCACCAGTATTTTCTGCCAAACCTTTAAAGAAGAGATTGTACTACTTTTATAAAAATTCTTCGAAGAAATTGAAGAGGTGGTAATGTTTTTCAACTCATTCTATGATGCTAGCATTTCTCTGATACCAAAACCAGACAAAAGTGTTAGAAAGAAAGAACACTGTAGACATAAAGGAAAAACATCTCTTATGAACATACGTGCAAAAGTTCTTATTAGAATCTCAGCAAATTAAATCCAACAATACATAAAATAACATCAAGGCCAACTGGAGTTTATTTCAGGAATACAAGGGTAATTTAGCATTTACAAATCAATCAATGTAATTCCTTCTATGAACATACTTGTATTAGTCTGTTTTCACTTTGCTATAAAGAAATACCTGAGACTGGATAATTTATATAAAAAAAAAGGGGGGGTTTAACTGGCTCACAGTTCCACAGGCTGTACAGGAAGCATGATGGCTTCTGGTGAAGGGGAAGTGGGCACTACTTACATGGCCAGAGCAGGGTGAAGAGAGAGACGGGGAGGTACCACACACGTTTAAACAACCAGATCTTGTGAGCATTCACTCACTGTCACAAGAGCAGCACTGAGGGAAAAATCTGCCCCCATAATCCAATAACCTCCCACCAGGCCCTACCTCCATCATTGGGCATTACAATTCAACATGAGATTTGGGTGGGATGTCATTGAATTATGGGGGCAGATCCAAACCATATCAATACTAAGAAAATAAGAAAACAGAATCATTCCATAGACTCGAAAGGCATTTTACAAATCTAACACCCATTCCTAATAAAACTTTATAGCAAACTAGGAACAGAATGGACTTACTTAGCTTGAAAAAGAGGCTATACAAAAATTTTACTTCCTAGTTAATTTACTAATTAAGTAGTAACTTAGTAATCATAATGCACTAGGATTCTTACATCCTAGTTAATAGTAAAACATTTAGTGTTTCCCAGTTATATAAGGAATAAGGAAAAGAAGACTACTCTAGAATTTGCATTTGCTATTGCTACCTCCATGGAAAGGAATACTACTCAGTAATAAATAGGAACAATCCACTAAAACACACCACATAGATAAAATAGTTACATTGAATGAAGGAAGTCAGAAGAGAAAAAAAGGGACATATATACAAAATATTCTATTTATATAAAATTTGAGAAAATGAAAAGTAATCTGTAGTGAAAAAAGGTGTATCAGTTGTTGTCTGGAGATGGGCTAGTTTGGAGGCAGGGAGTGAGGGAGGGAGGAATTATACAACAGCCTGAGAAAACTTATGGGTAATTGATTTTTTCATTTCTTGATCATAGTAAAGTTTTCAACTGTACAAATATATGTCTAAACATCAAATTGTACATTTCGAATATGTGCAGGTTATTTTATGTAAATGATACCTCAACTGAGCTACTAAAAACAATAAAAAAAATGTGAAAGGGGGCCGGGCATGGTGGCTTACTCCTGTAATCCCAGCACTTTGAGAGGCCGAGGCAGTTGTATTATGAGGTCAGGAGATCGAGACCATCCTGGCCATGGTGAAACCCTGTCTCTGCTAAAATACAAAAAATTAGCCAGGCGTGGTGGGGTGCGCCTATAGTCCCAGCTACTTAGGAGGCTGAGGCCGGGGAATGGCTTGAATATAGGAGACGGAGGTTGCAATGAGCCGAGATCGTGCCGCTGCACTCCAGCCTGGCAAAAGAGCAAGACTGTGTGTCAAAAAAAAAAAAAAAAAAAGTGAAAGGGAGCCAAGAGTATTTTAAATTTATTTTTTAAATTTGTTTTAGAACACTAGAGCATATTTCTCACAAATCTATGAACCTTCTTGCTATACTTGTATAATTCTGTTTCACAGAATCATTGTTTATAGCAATATTATCTGTGCTGTGGTGGAGGTATTTACAGATAACTTTCTGTAGTTACTCTGTACCTTGTACCCCTCTAACCGCAAAGAAAGAATGAGAGAATGAGAAGGCAAAAATATTACACATTTTAAATTTACATAATGCAGTCACATCAATTATATAGTCACATACCCCATGCATCATAAATATGTGTGTATGTATGCTTATAATATACATATATAGGTGTACGTGGCCGGGCACAGTGGCTCACACCTGTAATCACACTTTGGGAGGCTGAGATGGATGGATCAGGAAGTCAGGAGTTCTAGACCAGCCTGACCACATGGTGAAACCCTGTTTTTACTAAAAATACACAAATTTGCCATGCATGGTGGCATGTGCCTGTAATCCCAGCTACTCATGAGGCTGAGGCTGGAGAATTGCTTGAACCCGGGAGGTGAAGGTTGCAGTGAGCTGAAATCTCACCATTGCACTCCAGCCTGGGTGACAAAGTGAGACTCCATTTCAAGTATACACACACACACACACACATTTATATATATGTGTGTGTGTGTGTGTGTGTATTTATATTACACACAAAAATATATTTTGGGAGTGTGGAGAACAAATAGTTGGACAAAATGATCTTATTGTTTTATAAACTCATTATGAAGAAATGCATACTGAATTCACAGATATTATTTAGTGACTCATGGTTTTTAATAGGTTGAAAAATTATTATTCTACTTAATTACAGAGTATATTCATATCTATCATAAAACTCCATATAACATTTTCCTCTCTAAAACAGTATCTGTCATTTAAACACAAATAGTGCTGTGTAGATTCCATTAAGTAGCATTTTTTTCATCGTAGAAGCCAACAAATACCATTGCATTCAAGTTTTCTCAAAGTTGCTAATCAAAGTTATATCATGCAGCTTAGGCACTATAAAGACAGCAAGTAAAGAAATGTGCTTCATTCCTCCCTTCCCATCATGATTCTAATAGGACAATGAAAAGTTGTTTAATTAAAATTCAGATTGTGGAGATAATAGAATGTCTCATTTCCTTTGATTTCTGTGCCCCTGCAGAAATGTGCTTGTCTTTGAAAGTGTCAGATGTTCCACATTTTCTTTTATTTCTCAATATAAGGATGGAAGTTGAAATCTGAAGATTTTTCATGGAAGGAGATGATACAAAAAGATGTGTATATGAAGAGGGGTTGGGGAAGCAAAGAGAAAATGTCACAACTTTACAAGGATACTTCCTACGTCAATGCCCATTTTTGACAGATATGGGAATAGATATCCAAGACAGGAAGTGACTCTCAAGATTGCAAAGTAAATTAGAAAAGACTCAGGAGTAAAATCTATTGCCTCTTGAAAGGCACCTAACTCAGCTAGGCTAGCAGAGGTTTTCTCACAATAGGATCTAATTAACGTTCTCTATCCACATTAATTAAAAGTGGGAGAATTTTTTCCCCATTCTGTTCGTTGCCAGTTTGCTCTAAAGATAGTTTCTTTTGCTGTGCAGAAGCTCTTAAGTTTAATTAGATCCCATTTGTCTATTTTGGCTTTTGTTGCCATTGCTTTCGGTGTTTTAGTCATGAAATCCTTGCCTATGCCTATGTCTTGAATATTGCCTAGGTTTTCTTCTAGGGCTTTTATGGTGTTAGGTCTTATGTTTAAATCTTTAAACCATCTGGTATTAATTATTGTATAAGGTGTAAGGAAGGGGTCCAGTTTCAGCTTTCTGCATATGGCTAGCCAGTTTTCCCAACACCATTTGTTAAATAGGGAATCCTTTCTCCATTGCTTATTTTTGTCAGATTTGTCAAAGGTCAGGTGGTTGTAGATGTGTGACATTACTTCCAAGGACTGTTCTGTTCCATTGGTCTATATCTCTGTTTTGGTACCAGTACCATGCTGTTTTAATTACTGTAGTCTTGTAGTATAGTTTGAAGACAGGTAGTGTGATGCCTCCAGCTTTGTTCTTTTTGCTTAGAATTGACTTGGCTA
>CAUYLG010019584.1:0-22849 GCA_963573385.1 Cacajao melanocephalus
ATAGTTATTTATCATTATTTATTGAAAATTGTTGGTAAAAAATGTTACTATATACTGTCAATATTAGACAGATCAATGAGATAGAAAATTAACAAGGATATCCAGGACCTGAACTCAGACCTGGAACAAGTAAACTTAACAGTTATTTACAGAACTCTCCACCCCAAATCCGCAAAATATACATTTTTCTCAGTATCACATTACACCTATTTTAAAAGTGACCACATAATTGGAAGTAAATCACTCCTCAGCAATTGCATAGATTTCACAGCTTTAAATAAAATATTGGTTGGCTGCTTGTTTGTTATTTTCATCTCTTATTCCTTCCTGTCTCCATTGTTAAGTACAATTATTGGCATAAAAGAGGTTTTTAATACCCGTATTTAGACTGCATTCTAGCCTGGGCAATAGAACAAAAATCTTGTTCTCTCTCCCTCTTTCTCTTCCTCTTTCATTCTCTCTTACATTCTTTTTTTTCTTTCTTTCACTCTCACTTTCTTTCCTCTCTTTTTCTTTCTTTCAAAAAAAAATTACTGTAAACATATGTAATGTATGCCACTTACTCTCAAATTATTCATAAAAAATAATATGTGTATATGGAAAGAGAAAATGACAATAAAACAACTATGGCAGTGTTAAAAATCAGTGAATATGAGTAAAGGGTATGTGGGGTCAGGGGAAATTCTTGACATCATTCTTGTAGATTTTCTGTAGTTTGAAGTTATTATGAAATAAAACCTTTTTGCTTTTAGAACAAAGACCCTAGAAAGCATTAAAGTCAAAACTACTTTCATCTAGGAAAGTTTCATAACCAAGTTCTATTAAAGTATAAATATTTTTACATGGCTGTAAATTACTATTTATATAGTACTTCAAATTTTAAAATATTGTTTTTCACTTAATATTATCTTATTTAATTTAAATATTTCCATGTATCCACTTGGTCACATATCAATACCATTAGTAACTGTATGGTTCTCTATCATTTCAGCATCTTCCACTATCAAACATTTCCATTATTTCCAGTTTTCACAATTATAATGTCACTGCTATGAATATATTCATAAAAATTACTTTATATCTTTTGGGACTATTTCCTATGGATTTTGGAATAATTTTACAGAACAAGATCTAAAACGAGGACTGTACTCTGTTTTAGATGTTAAAATTACATGGATTGAGATGCATTCATGCCAGAGGACATTTTTCCATGTTTGTGAATATAAAGTTAGTCTCAAAAATTAATCACCAGCACATTGGTACCACTGCCAAACAGCAGTGCGTGCTCTTTCTCAGTCTCTCTCTCTTTTCTCTCTCTTTCACACACACACACACACACACACACACACACACACACACTCACCATTCACCAAGCCCAAGGAGCCAACCAAACAGGGAAAGAGGAAGATGCTCAGGGGCAGGGCTGACAGATGATTGCTAGAAGACTATCGCCAACTCAGCTGGAAAGCTTTATCCAGTTAAAACAAAGCACAGCAGATCAAATCTGCCCATGTTCAGATGCACTGGTTTTAGTAAATATGTCTTATTCTTTTTTTTTTTTTTTTTTTTTTTTTAAGACGTAGTCTCACTCTGTTGCCCAGACTGGAGTGCAGTGGCACGATCTCAGCTCACTGCAACCTCCACCTCCTAGATTCAAATTTCCAATGATCCTCCTGCCTAGGCCCCCATAGAAGCTGGGATTACAGGCAAGGGCCACCACGCCTAGCTAATTTTTGTATTTTTAGTAGAGACAGGGTTTCACCATGTTGGCCAGGCTGGTCTCAAACTGCTGACCTCAGGTGATCCACCCGCCTCGGCATCTCAAAGTGCTGGGATTACAGGACTGAGCCATTGCGTCCAGCCATATGTCTTATTCTTAGGGCTTCCAAGATTTTAATATAGAAACTGCTCAGTTAAAAAAAAAAAAAAAAGACATGTACTCTGATTATAAATGTTTCTCGGGAGCTTTGAGCATTAAATGACTGAAGAATAATTTTATATGTAATGAGAATTATGTCAGGCTAAAGACCAACTTGAGTTAATGTTTGTAAACAAGGAACAGCAATTAGCAATTTCAGTAATTAGGAACTGGTTTGTAAAGGATAAGAAGAGAGCATGGGACTTTGTGAAAACCGTTTTTGTCTTTAAGGAAGTACACAGACACACTAAGGTGTGTCTCTGTTGGGAACCGTAAAACGTGTGAATACATAGGAAATGTAAGCACTTGAATTCTTAACCACATTAATGAGCAGGGCAAAGTTTTCAAAGAGATGCCTAGCAGAAGGGAACATTCAGGAGCAATGGAAATGATCTGTATATTGGTTCTATACTTAGTTATGTGCATACATTCCTTTGCCAAAACTCTCAGACTTTTCACTTAAGATCTGTAAGTCTTGCTCCAAGGTATATCTTAAAAAGTGCAGTAGAAGCACACAAAGTTGGGCAGCAGCAGACCTGTTCTATCACTAACTAGTTCTGTGAGTTTAAGCAAATCATGTAACTTTAGTTTCCTCATCTGAAAAACAAGGAGATTATGATAAATGATTTCCTAGTTCCCTACCAGCTTTAAGAGTCTCATTGACAAATTTTTTGAAGTAGTAATGATTTTATGGAAATTATGACTCTGATTTAGGACTTTGGCAATTTTAACTTTAGAAGTTTCTATTGTATTATTCTATATTCTAATATATTCTATTATATTAAGTAACACATGAATACATTATAAAAAGAAATTCAAATGATATAGATAAGGCCAAAGTTTTCCCTGGCCCCCTTCCCATAATCCTAGAGGAAACTTGTTTTACCAGCTTGCAGTGTATTCTTCTAGGTTTTTTGTTGTTATTGCTGGAGAGGCATTATGGCTCTGTGGCTCTTAGCTTTAGCTTTAGCCTCTGCGACTCTTTAGTCACAAAGACTGAGGAGTAATTCTGCCCAGATCCAGAACCCAGTAAAACCATCAACCAGTGTAGAACCCTGTTGAAGTCATCCAAACTCCCTGTGCTTCAGTTCCCAAACTAAAAATAGCAACAAAAAACGGCAACCACTCAGGAGGTTGTTGTGCCAATTAGACATGGTACACATAAAACACAGAACAGAACCTGGCACCCAGTAAGTATCAGTTATTACTGATAAACTTTTAGCTATTTTATAATAAAATATCTATACTTACTTCTTCCAATTCATTTAAAGAATAAGTAATTTAAACACATATCCTAACTCAAGAAACTTACTCAAAGAGCAACATGAAATACAATGCACTCAGGAAAATGGATCTCTTCTCTTGGAATAGTCATTGATCTTGGGACCAAAGTGTTCTTTGATATCACCTGATACACCTTGCAGATGAGGAAAGTCAGGCTCATCAAGTTATGTTACTAACATTTCAAATTTTTATTTATAATGGAAAGTATTTAGTGGGTGAGTGAGGGATGAATAATAAAATTCAAGAAAGCCATGTCCAGCCCTGTCTCTATAGTTTTGTCCCACCACTGAAAATCATTAAGCAGTCGTGATACCTAGGGACCCAAGGACACTGAGAGCATAACATGGCTAAACACTGTGATAAATATCTGAGCTTTGTTTCTAACTTATGAATGAGGGTTCAATGTGCTTGCTTTATTTTCATTTAGCACTTATTCTATAATAGATTTTCCTTTCTTAATTAAAAATCTTTTAATCAAAGAGGCTGAGGCAGGAGAATCGCTTGAACCTGGGAGGTGGAGGTTGCAGTAAGCCAAGGTCACACCACTGCACTCTAGCCTGGGTGACATCTCAAAAAAAAAAAGAATCCTTTAATCAAGGAGGGGAAAAAACCTGCCTGGTTAGATTTGTGTTTTACTATTTTCTTGACACAGAAAGACAGAGACTAAACTTTCAACTGAGAAAGAATAAAGCACCATGTTTTCTTCCACTTGAGCCTAATCAATCTTTTACTTTTACACACAGTGATAAGAGCCTGTGCCAAAGGTTCTTGATTCTGTCTACATGAAAGGGCTATACCTGACAGCCACTTAGTCCACAAGTCAGCCTTCAATAATGAAAAGTCAAGGACCCCTGACTCCGGGTCTGCACCGTTTCTGTACTGCTCGGGGACAGATGCTCCCTCTGCTGGGGTAGCCCCTGCTCTGGCAGATGATCTGTTTGCTCCCATGACAACCCACAGTGCAGAGAGCACACCCATGCAGTGCTCTGTTGGAGATGAGAGAGACGAAGGGCAGGGTGAAAGGCCGGGGCTTACCCTTTAACCAGACCCAAGTGTTTCCCTGGCCTTCTTGGCTGAATGCCGTATCAACACATTTCCAAGAGCAACAGTTGGCCTCGGGGAGCAGTGAACTATGGCCCCTGTGTGATTTAAAGATCCCTCTGCCCCATGTTTCACCTCACTCTCCTTTAAAACTGTCTGATACGCTATATTTGAGACTTATTCCTTTAGTTTAACAATCATGTCTTAAGATATAAATGTCCTTGGGACCATTTGCTAATGCAGTAAGATCCATCAGTCATTCGCACTATGGCATGAGTTTTGTTTCATCCATCCTTTTCTTTCCACCAGCTAAGAGCATCAAATCTAGAGAAGGGGAGTTGGGTTATGCTTTATTGTTCTTATTTTATCTTTTGACTCAAGAGACTAACTTATGAGGGAAGGAAGGGTGATTTGGGAGAACGGGGCCCTGCTGGGAAGGGTGGAGAGGTGAATAAAGAGGGTGGGCTGCTGGCAGACAGCAGGAGGACTCGGATCAATCTGGGTGAGTAGGGAATTCAGCGAGGAAGTATACATCCAAAACAAGCCCCATTATTTCACAACTATCGGACTAGCCTATTTCAGGGAATATCACTCCAGATCTTGGTCATGACCTAGAGTTGCATAAAATCTGCTTATCTTTCAAATTAGTACCATAGTGATTGATGAGAGAGCCGTTTTTCGGTAAACTGAATTTAAAACCCACTGATCACATGGACAAAAGCTTAACATTTTCCCAAAGGAGGGTGTGTAAACAAAAAAGAAAAAAAGCATAACAAAAATTACACACACACACACACACACACACACCCCATCATGTACAAATTATAATTCACCTAAGGAACAGAATTCCCAATTACAAAGTGAAGGCTGTGACAGTATTATGTAAAATGACATAGATAGAGATTATCTTCCCACATTGGCCTGCGATCCCATCCTACATTTATATAGCCATGGCAATGCCGCATTTAGGGTGGAATAAGGCCAAGGCCTACACAACTGTTGTCCCCTGAGGATGGAATGACTGGCCACCTTTCCTCAAAAGTGTGCTATGCACACGTGTGAGCTGGTAGCTATGGATTGCCTTCAAAGAAACAACTGTTTTCAAATCTGCCTCAATTGTAAAAATCACCCAAGGTGCCTGTTTAAACCAAGACATTCCTCAGAATTCTGATTTAATAGGCCTAGAAAGGGCCCAGGAAATTGTGGTTTTCACCAGCCCTTCAGATTATTTTTGTAATCAGGAAACTGATGTAAATACCAAGGTAAGATGTCTATAATTTCAGGAAGAAAACTAGAAAGGGGGAGAGGCCAGAGGGAGTCATTTCTTTCTTGAGCTTGGAAGTAGCATTGCTGCCTTGTTCAGAGGATAGAGTATGACTTTAGGCCCAATCCATTGCCTGTTTTGAGCTGAGAACTTTCCATGATGTCAACAGAATGTAAGAATCCCAGATAAAGAGGGAATTCAGCTCTTATATATGAAGGCCTATTAATGTCCATAAACTCACTAACCTTTTGGAAATATGCAATTAAGATCTAGTGTTGGCCAGACACAATGGCTCATGCCTGTAATCCCAGCACTTTTCGAGGCTGAGGCAGGCAGATCACTTGAGGCCAGGAGTTCAAGACCAGCCTAGCCAACATGGCTAAACCCCATCTCTACTAAAAATACAACAACAAAAAAAGCCAGATGTGGTGGCGCACACCTGTAATCCCAACTACTTGAGAGGCTGAAGCAGAAGAACTGCTTGAACCTGGAAGGCAGAGGTTGCAGTGAGCCAATATCATGCCACTGCACTCCAGCCTAGACGACAGAGCAAGAGTCTGTCTCAAGAAAAAAAAGGATCTAGTGTCATGCAGCTTACTGTGATATTCCTTGATATGTTGGTGGTAAAGTCACGGCCCCACCACTGCCAAAAATATATGAATGTTGATACTATAACGGTGCAGCCAGAGTTCTGAGATAATAAACTAACACTGGTTAACACGGCAAGTTAAAATGTGGGTAGTGCCCACAGCTAGTTTGAAGTACAATACACAAATGGAACACAACTTTTCACAAGAATTCCTTTACCATGGAGCTGTATTCGGAGTGCCATTCAGCAACTTCCTAATACATGGCCTAGGCCTGAAAGAAAACATAGGAAAATAAAAACAGTAATTATATAGAGCAATAGGATTGTAAGTGAAGTTTTTCTATATTTATTTTCTATATTGTTACTTTAATATGAATGAGTGTAATAAATAAGAAATCAGCAGTTGTTAATATATTACTTGCTACTCACTCATGACTATTTTGTCAAAAAGCAAATGAAAGTATTTCTTAATGACAACTGAGCCAGTTTCATCTAGTGTTGATCTAGTGTTGGCCAGGCACAGTGGCTCATGCCTGTAATCCCAGCACTTTTCGAGGCTGAGGCGGGCAGATCACTTGAGGCCAGGAGTTCAAGACCAGCCTGGCCAACATGGCTAAACCCCATCTCTACTAAAAATACAACAACAACAACAACAAAAGCCATTCAGCAACTTCCTAATACATGGCCTAGGCCTAAAAGAATGAAATGCTTCTATTCGTGAAGATATTATATTCCATCCACATATTCCTCTGTCATAAACTTCATTTTCAGACATGGAAACAATATAAGCGGCATTGAGAATCATGTCCCAATTTTGGAAAAGCATTTCATACAGTATGAAAACAGAATTCAATGTTAACTAAAATAGCACTGGGCATTCTGGAAAACTTAAAATATGCCACAGAAGCCTCTGAGGTAAAGAGAAGGGAAAAGTTAGGGTTGAGAGAGTTAGGAAGTAAGAACAGGGTGGAAGAGGCCAGCAGCCCAGGAATTTCCTCGGTGCAGGTAGGCTGTGGTCTTTTTCACTGCCTGAGGCTGGGGCCGGAGCCTCCAGAAAAGGCATTGTGGTTAATCCCAGGTACTCCAGGAGAGAAAGACTCTCTGGAGGAAATAAAAATGTACATTGGAACCATTGCATCTGGGCCTCATGGTCCTTTCATGCTTTGATAGAGGGAGAGGGTCGAGCAAGTGCCTAACGGTGGGACTGAGAGGATGATCACAAAGAGGATGCCAGGCTCCTGAAAGTGGAATGGGAATGGCTGATATCAGAGGGAGGGGCTAAAACCAGCTCTGTGATGGTGAGGGGAATCTTGGCTAAGCGAGGGAAAAGGAAAAGATAAAAGCCCCAAAGAGAAACCACGAGGACTTGCAGCCCCAAGGCTCTATAGCTGAGTGCACGCAGTCAGGCACCTAGGCAGACAGACAGACTAAGGTTGTTCACAGGCATTCTTGGCTGAGCTCAGGCTATCCTGCTTTGCGTATCTCATAAGCATTTTCGTGTTGGACCACAGCTGACTAACGTATCTTTGCTTCCAGAGGATTTGCTAATGGAGACATAATTGCAAGAGAAAGGCAGATGTTCGAGTCCAGGCCAACGGGAAAAGCAGAACTTTCACCTTTCTCCCAGAGTTTATGATGAGGTTTGGAATTCAGGTTAATGTTCAGATGACTTTTTCTTTCTTTTCTCACTTGACTTTCCAAAGAATGGCAGGGACCTTAAATGACAATTTTCAAACTAATATTTTCACCAAAAAGAATTAAATCAAAAACAACCAGAAATCCCTCTTTTTATATTTTGGTTTAAAGTTTAGCATTCTCTTTCATGTTGAAGATGACCAGTTTTACACTTTACTGAAAAAAGTTATTACAAAATATGTTTTAATTTTATAATTTACTTTCCAAAGAGCCCATCAGATTTCTCCAAACACTCATGTAGAATATATCCCTCAGTTTTTCATGAGAGGCTCTGAACATCAACAGGTAAGATTTTTCCATGACATCATGACACCTTAGCCCAAATACCCTCTCCCCTGGTTGTATTTCCTTCTACAGTCATGTGCTGCAACATAATGTTTGGTAAAGAACAGATTGCATATACCACAGTGGTTCCATAAGAGTATAATGGGCCAGGTGCGGTGGCTCATGCCTGTAATCCCAGCACTTTGGTAGGTCAAGGTGGGCTGATCACCTGAGGTCAGGAGTTCAAGACCAACCTGGCCAATATGGTAAAACCCTGTCTCTACTAAAAATACAAAAATTAGCCAGGTGTGGTGGCAAGCGCCTGTAATCCCAGCTACTTTGGAGGTTGAGACAGGAGAATCACTTGAACCCAGGAGGTGGAGGTTGCAGTGAGCCGAGATCACACCACTGCACTCCAGCCTGGGCGACAAAGGCAAAACTTCAAGGAAAAAAAAAGGGTATAATGGAGCTAAGAAACTGCAACACCCGGGTAAACAAACTTAACTACAAGCAGGAGAGCCAGGATTTGAACACCCCTGACTTCAGTGTGTGTGTGCTAAGCTACCAAGCCTTCTTCCTCCCACCAGTGTGGTACACTAAATGCTCTGGGATCACCTGCTCCAAGTAGCCTTCCTGACCAGCACCTCCACCCCACCTCCTCTGCTCTGGGTTACATCTGCCCTTAGTGTTCTCATAGCTCTTTATCAATTGTCTCCCTACAGGGACTGCATATCCCTTGAAGACAAGGTTCATGGCTTATTTATCTTTATAATCCCAGCGCTTCCCAGGGTGGCTAATAGAGAGTAGGAGCTTACAGAGTGTTGAAATCAGAGACATCTAGAGAAGATGCCGGAATTAAATATCTATTATTCTCATGCTGAATCTATCACATATTTATACTTTCTTTTTATATAATTGGCATTACTACAATTATCCCTTTTACAATATAATATTGATGGTTAATTTAGATGATTCTATTTTCAAGTAATTCTGCTAGAACTCTTTGACTACAGTAGGCAGCTAAAATATTCAAGGTACCAACAGTGGCCAAATGAATAAATAAAAGAAAAATAAATGTCATATATTAAATAATGTGGAATCAAATGGT
This sequence comes from Cacajao melanocephalus, assembly GCA_963573385.1. Taxonomy (NCBI): domain Eukaryota; kingdom Metazoa; phylum Chordata; class Mammalia; order Primates; family Pitheciidae; genus Cacajao; species Cacajao melanocephalus. The sequence continues at coordinate 9,164 of CAUYLG010019584.1, forward strand.
AACTGTTGACTAAGAGTGAAGGCCAAAATGTAACCAACCGTAATGAATATTTGAGAGTTCCCATTTAGTAATCAATGCTTTCTCCTCTTGAAAGCACCCTTAACCCTTGACTTCAGGAGGCTACTAGCAAAAGTCATGATATAGAGAAAATGTGCACTAGCAGAGTCCTTACTAGGAGCACAAAGTTAGAAGCCCAGCTCCTGAGCAAGAGAGCAGAAGAGGATAGTGGTAAATCTTGGGCCTATACCTACTAGCATTTATCTTGAGCGGGTTACTTAACTTCTTCAGGTCTCAGTTTCCTCATATGTAAAAGAGAGGTAAAACAGCCCCTACTTCATAAGGCTATTGGGAGGATTTGGTAAGATGATGTATATAAAGTACTTTCCATATTACCTGGCACATCGTAAGTGCTCAATAAATGTCAGCTACTGTGGTCTAGGCAGATTGGTGAGTGATAGCAGCAATGTCCCACACAACAGAACCAGCCTGAGTCCTGCAATAGTATGTCAAGGGAACTGATATGGTATAGACTTCTAGATGCAAATGATCAGTTTCTAGTTGTGTAAGCTTAGAAGAGTTGCTTAACGTCATTATATCTCAGTTTCCTCATGTGTAAAATGGTGATAATATTACCTGATCCATATATTATCATGAGGATTAAAGGTGTATTTATATATGTGTATGTACATGTATATCCATATATATACATGTGTAGTGTATATCCCAGTGTGTGTTGTGTATGTACATGTATATCCATATATACATGTGGCGTGTGTGTGTATATGTATATAGATAGATATACATGTACACATACAATGCATACACACAAATGTATATGAACAGATTTGGTACAAAACAATATAAATAAGCTGTTATTATTATTATTTCAGGCTACCTTCAGCCTTCACTTTGTACGCAACAGCTCTGATGTTGAAGTAGAGAAATGACATTCTATGTGGTCACTGAGAGAAATTTTAAATATCTTCCTACATGTTTTCAAATAAGCTCAGAAATCCTTGGTACTCAGAATTTCTGCTGAACAAAGTTGGAGTCCAATATTTCAATATTTCTTATTATTTATTTTAAATTATTTAAAAATAATTTAAATAATTTCTGCTTTTAAATTATTTGTTAACCACTTTGTGACAATGCATGAAAATTCACATTTCTCCTATAAAAGTCTGGTTCTCCTGTCACTAAGTGTTTCAGAGAAAGAAAGAGGTCTGGCTCAGGGGAACAGTTTTGTCAAGTAAAAACGCCCCAAAACTGTTTACTATTCTCATTTGATTACTCTTACCATAGAAAAAAAGCAAAAAAAAAAAAAAAAGGTTATGATGACTTTAAATAAAAATAATTACATGGAAAGGAAATGGCACAAGTCACACACAAGACTATAGCATAGTTTCTGAATTAAGTCAAATAAAGTAAGGAAGCATCCAAGATAAGGCTGAAACACACCCTTCCCACTGGTGATCTGTTATTCTCTGATTAAAAAAAAAAAAACTGTAATAGAAGCCAACCCTGGGCAACGTGAGGTCCTTGCAAAAGGCACCTTCTCTATTTCTTCCTACCAATATACACAGCAGTGCTGTACCAAGACATTTCTGCACCCTAGAGCTTTCCCAGAGTCACTACATCTCTCTCCCACCCCCAGCAGCACCCACCTCAACACACAGACAGTTACAGGGATGGTTTTGGGGTGAGGATGAGGAAAGAGAAGACTGAACAGTTTCTGATTCGCTGCACACTCAGGGTCCTGTTGTAAACACCTGGATACTCAGCAACCACCAGTTCTCCACCATCATCCCTCCCCAGCACTTAGTATTTTACAGACATGGAAGAAACAGCCCCTCCAAAAAACTATATCTAAAACTGTCACAATGCTCATCCCATGCCCAGCTCATTGCAGAATCCATCAAAATCATATTTAACAAGCCCCAGACATTTCAAACTACTAAAATTTTTTTCTGGGAGTGCTATCTGGCCAAGTGCCTGTTGCATTTTAAGACAGATGAGGTAAAATACTTGAAGAATCCTATGTTTTATTTCTCCTAATAATATACATCATTTATTATCCAAATTTGCCACATGTCAGAAAGCCACTACTCTGGTGGTAGCTCAGCAGCCTATGGAAAATGAGTCAGGGCACTCAGTCTAGTTGCAGATGGCTGATGCCTGGGTCACATATCACCCATACAGGGGACAGCTCTAGAACCAGAGTGTCCCTGTGAGGCTCAGTGGGTAGCAAGACAGGACAGAACAGGGAAACCTGGGATCCCGAGTAGTCAGAGTCCAGGAGCAGAGGTGGTATGGGAGAAAGGTTCCAAGAGGGGCAACTGGTATTGAGGAGTTCACAGAAGAAAAAAGGAAGAAGATCTGGGGCCTGAGGCAGCATATCACCCAAGTGGGGACCTGCTGAGACTGTCATAAGGAACAGGGCAGAAACCAGTCACCAGTGAGCCACACTAGATCCTTTCAGGAATTAGTGGTGTTTGGATACACAAACATACATAAATACACATAACTACATTTGAGAAGGAAACTCTAGAAAGTATAGAATTAGGTATCTAATCTCAGATTTAAGCCTCACAACCTATGTGAACTTAGGCAAATCACTTACCCTCTCTCAGCCTATTTCAGCAGCTGTAAATGGAGACTACATCTTTCACACCTGTTGCACAATGTCGTGAGCATCTGATGAAAGAACAGACGTGAACACAGTTTACAATCCATAGTGCTCAAGAGCTGTAGCAGGGGCTTCTTTTATTCCTTATTAACAACCTGAGGGATGCTCTGGAAGGATCAGATTCCGTGCAGCCTTTACAAGCCCCCTTTTACCCTGCAGTCTACTCTCTGTCTACTCTCTCTCTCCTCTCTCCCTCTGTTCTCTTTCTCTCTCTTTCTCTGAAAATCATTGCTCTAGTCCAACAATGAAGCAGACATTTGATTATTCTAAGTTGATACTGGAGACCTGAAGGCCAGAAGGCTCACAGATGTGCTTTCTTTAGCCTGTAGTTTGGCCTGCGCAAGGTACCTCTTCCCATCCCTTATGCTCCCCAAAATTACACGTCCTGTACAACTTCAACATATAGTTAAAAATCAGTAGATTTCCATAAGAATTTAGCTTTATAGCTTCTCTTGAAAAATCAAAAGATCTCGGTGGCTCATGCCTATAATCCTAGCACTTTGGGAGGCAGAGGTGGGTGGATCACCTGAGGTCAGGAGTTCAAGACCATCCTGGCCAACATGGTGAAACCCCGTCTCTACTAAAAATACAAAAAAATTAGCTGGGCGTGGTGGCGCGCGCCTGTAGTCCCAGCTACTCGGGAGGCTGAGGCAGGAGAATTGCTTGAACCCGCAAGGTGGAGGTTGCAGTGAGCCGAGGTAGCGCCACTGCACTCCAGCCTGGTGCCTGGTGATGGAGTGAGACTCTGTCTCAAAAAAAAAAAAAAAAAAAAAATCAAAAGCTCTAGGAACACTGGATCTAAATTGTCACAAGGCAACACTATGCTATAATAGTGGTTTTCAAATCACCAAAGCGTATTAAAGCAGAGACTGTAAACCCCCACTTTTAGAGTTTCTGACTCAGTGGGCTGAGATGTAGCTGAAAATCTTCCATTTCTAACAGGTTTCCAGGTGATTCTGATACTGCAGGTCCAGGTAACCCATACTTTGCGAACCACTATGCCAGATCATTGTATAGACTGCTCCCTTTACATAAGGTATGCAACTCCCATTTGCCATAGCACCCACCACCTCCTGTTGTCAGTGACACAAGTAAGAATCTGATGTCATTTATCTGGCTTACTCGGCTGTTTTTCTTACACATGCAAAGCCATGTGACTGAATCTGCCTGGCCTCCTAGGCATTTGAGTTAGCAACCTCTGCTCCTTAGAAGCAAGAACTCTGCCTTACCTAATACAGTACTCTGTTCTTTCTCTCTCTCCTCTCTCTTTCACACACACACACACACACACACCATCCCATACAATGTCTTGCACATAGCATTTAAATATACTAATTAATTTTAATTTCTGCATACAGTTTAAAACTTTCAAGACCTGAGGATGAGGGACAAAGACTTTTAAGCAAGGAGTTGGTGTAGTCATCTTCCTCTTATCTAATATATCCAGAGTTAAGAGGCAAGGCCATGCTGCCTCGAATCTCATGGAGGTGGGAGGCAAAGAATGAACCAGATCATTGAGTCAGCCATGAGTTCTCTTGAGATCCACTTCTCCAATTAGCTTCTCAATCCTAGTACTTACGCCCGAATCCCCTAAAATTAGCTACCATCCAAGAGTATTATCAACTGAGCAATTCAACAGACTGCCTTCACTGATTGATTTCATCATTCACCATCCTGAGGGCATGGGGGACACCTGGGTGATAACTTTAGGTCCCTTCTTGCTTTATTTTCTATGAGCCTGTTAATGAACCTCAAATAAATTCTGTGTGCATTCTGAAATCCACTAAGTACAGCCATTATGGAGAACAATATGGAGGTTCCTCAAAAAACTAAATACAGAATTACCATATGATCCTGCAATTCCACTTCTAGGCATATATCCACAAGAATTGAAATCAGTATGTCAAAGAGATATCTGCGCTCCCGTGTTCACTGCTGCAGTGTTCACAATAGCCAAGTTATGAAATCAACCCAAGTGTCCATCGATGGACAAAAGAAAGTGGACAAATCCAAAAGAATATATGGGATATATACAGAATGAAATATTATTCAGCCTTTAAAAAGAAAATTCTACCATTTGAGACAAAAAGGATGAACTTGGAGGACATTATGCTAGGTGAAATAAGCCAGACATAGAAAGACAAATACTGAATAATCTTATTTGTATGTGGAATATAAAAAAGCTGAACTTACAAAAGTAGAGAGTAGAATGGTGGTTACCAGAGGCTGGGAGTCTAGGGAGTGGTTGAGGAGATGTTGGACAAAAGATATACAAAGTTAGACAGGAGGAATAATTTTTTGAAATTTATCATACAAGAGCATTATTATTATGTATTATTAACCATAGTCATAGCAATGTATTTTATATTTCAAATTTGTCAAAAGAATAGATTTCAAATGTTCTCAATAGAAAACAATGGTAAGTATGTGAGGTTAGGGATAGGTTAATTCACTTGGTATAATCATTTCATAATGCATATATATTGTACCCCAAAAATATATACAATTATTTCTTAATTAAACATAAAGATTTAAGTTTTTAAAAATCTACCAAAATGCAGGCCAGACTCTTTCCCTTGTCCACCCCCAACTCACATGATCTACCTCAGTTCCTTGGACCAAAGCCATCGTTTGTGTAAAATGACCCCCAATTTAACTTCCACTACGAGTTGAAATGTTTCTCTTCTCAATAATGAAATTGGCAGTTCATTCCAGAGATTCTATAAAATACATCAGTCATTAAGACAAACAAATTATATCCTTCTTTTGTGGGCTGACAGTGAATGAAAAGAGGGGTACCAAGGTAATTTGTGAAGGCTTGAGCACAAGTCTTGAAATTAAAATATTCTTGAAATGTGACCAAAAAGGACGAAACATCTAAATTAACTTTTAGAGTCCTCTTCTGCACTGTCGAAAAGTAGCTTCAGAGCAGTACTATTATTTTATGGAAAAGGGCCCAGAGGCCTATTACAGCTTCCCAGGATTATATAGTTATAATCAAAGACAGAGATGAACTCATTCTCAATCCACAGCCTCAAAACCAATCATCATCACTATCCATAGGCCTTGTATCAAGGGCATACCTTCTCGACTATCTCCAAAAAGCTTAAGGACTCAAAGGCTGAAGATGGCTCAAAAACAAAATAGAAGGAGCATGATTATTACTCCTTAAAACAAGGAGAAAGAAACAGAAAATTAAAACATAGTGACTCAGAGAAAAGACATGCAAACACACTTTTACAATGACAAATGATTCTGAGGCCAGACAGGCTTTACTTTAGTCTAGTTGAATGTAATAACAAATTCCAAGAAAGAAGACCTTTCAGAATGAGGCTGGGAAGTAGAAACAAACATAAAAGAGTCTGAGACATAAGTTATCAAAGCCAATCAAGCCTCTCCAGGGAGAGTCTTGGCCGAGTATCCCAATCCTTAATAAACAGAGATACCTAAAACCTGTGAATTAAAGGAAAGCCAAATGGAAAAGACAAACCAACTTGACCACATAAAAAGCAAACACTTCTATAAGGTAAAAGATCCCATAACAAATTCAAAAGGTGAATGTAGACAAGGAGAAAATATTTGAAACTATGTCAGAAAAAGGGTTAATATTATTATAAACATCCCTCCACATACACACATACTACATCCACCACCAAAAATGATCAAGGACAAACAACCCAACAGAAAAAATAGACAGGAGAGGAAATTAATAGACAAATCATGAAACAGGACATGCAAACATCCCAAAAACATGCAGAAAAATTCACAATCTCACCTGTAGGCAGAAAACATGCAAATAAAAATAAAGATGTATTGTTTTCACTGATCACAGGACCAGGAAAAAAAAAAAGAAAAGAAAAATATCAGCATCACCCAGGACTGGTAGGAATATAAGGAAACAGACACGGCTCTATGTTGCTTGGGCTACATAATCCTTGGAATATAATTTGGCCATGCCTAATAAAAATAAGTATGTTCTTTGATCTCAAATCCCACTTTGGAGAACTGCATATTGAGGCATTTTATGCAGTGGCAAAAAACAACCTCAACATTCATCGACGAGAGAAATAATTGAATAAATTCCAGACATCCATTTGAATATTGTGAAGTTATTAAAAAGTACAAAAATAGCACTAATTCGGGAGATAGTAAAAGGCAGTGGTAGCACTTTGGACTCAAAAGCAAGATTGCCCAAGTTGCTGCTCCCACAATCACTAGTTGTGCAACTCTGGGCAAACTAATCACATGTCAGTTCCTTGTCTACCCACTGGGGACAATAATGCCATGCTAGTTGTAGGGTAAATGAGGTGAAGCACAGGGTCTGACATCCAGCAGGTGCTAGTGATGTCCAGGAGATTCTGTTGAGAGATGGAGAGACAGCACAAAATAGCATGAATCTATTTAGGTTAAAAAAAATTGTTTTATACAGTGGACTCTGTATGTGTATGTGCACGGTATTGGTGGTAAGAGGAAAGGAGAAAGTTTTAACTCTTTCTTTCCACATCTCTGTGTTCCTCAGCTTGTTACAAAGAACAGGTCTTAACTTTTGTCTTCAGGAAAAATGATTCAGTAAATTTTTTGGAAGTGGGGTAGATGACCATGCTTCACAAGTGCAGGGGACACAAAGGCATAATGAAAGACAGGGAGTGAAGCTGGAAACCGAGAAGTTTGGTGCATCTGGAGCATAGAGCATGTGATGCACAGCAGTAGGATATAAGACTGGAGAGTATGTATAAAGGAAGGGTGATGTGTTCAAGGAAAGGAGCATAGACTTCAGCCAGATATTCGGGGAAAGTTCTTAGGAAGGAAGGGAAAGTATCAACTGTGCTCTGGCAACCTAAAAAATAGATTCCACCTCCCCATTGAAACAAAACTTTCAGTGGCTCCTCTTTACTCTGCATAGGGATAAAGTCCAAGCCTAAGTCCATGAGCCTTATCTGCAGCCTTCTCACCTCACCCTCCAGCTCTTCACTGCCGCCACGCTCAGCTACCTGTGTTTCTTACAAAACTCTGCCCTCTCCGGGTCCAGACCTCTGTTCAGGTGGCAGCTTCTGCACACAGTGCCCTTCCTCCTAAAGCTGCGCACTAACTCCTCAGAGCTCACATCAGTCCCCCAAGGCTCAGTTCCCCATCTAGATCCTCCCGTATCACTCTATAATTATCCTTTAAAAATTGTTTTATAAATTGAATTATAATTGTCAGCTTATTGTCAGCCAGCCTCACCTACTAGACTCCAAATCTTTAAGGACCAGTACTTGATATGATTCCCTGTTGACTCCTCGATACCTAGCACAGAACATAAAAGACAGACATCTTGAAATATTTGTGAAATAAATGAATGCTTTTAAATATATGAGCTATCTAACCAATTTCCTTTTCTAGTATTCAATGTTTTTCAAAAAACTTTCTGATTCAATTCACTGTCCTATATATGTCAGCCCATAGGCAGAAATTTTTCAACATATCATGTCAGTTCAAGCCTAAGTCCATGTGACAGTTATATTGCTCACTAGAAACTAATGAATTGGAATAGGGATTTTATATGTCAATCTTATAACTCAGTTCACGAAAGTTCTTTCCTGGAGAAAAAAATTTCCATGTGCTGGCAAAAGCAGATTTCTTAGCATTCAAAACGAAGGGTCACAACTCTAAGCTATGAAAAATTTGTATAATAAAAACCCCTTGAAAGGCCTTTTCTGGGTACATCAGGGCCTTGATTTATTCAGCAAATATTCAGTAATCCCCACCAAATGCCAACCTTTGTTCTAAGCTTTGAGGATAAAGCAGTAAACAAGACAGACAAGCTCTACCACCATGAAATCACATTCTACTAGGGGCTAACAGACAGATAATAAACATGTAAAAAATAAGATAATTTCAGGTAGTGCTAAATGGTATGAAGAAAATTAAGCAGGTTAGAGAAGAATTAAATTTGGAGGAGAGAAGATGAGAGCTCTTTAAACAGGTGGTCAGGATAAGACTTCTGGGAGGAGAGGATATTTGAGCTGAGATTTGAGTGAAGAGAACAAATCAGCACGAGAAATGGGGTAGAGAATTCCAGACCTAGAGGAAGAACAAATGCAAAATCTCTAAAGTAGGAATGAGGGTGGAGTATTCAAACAAAGATAGAAAATCAGTATGACTGGATCATAATGAGCAAGGAAGGTGATTTGAGAGCAATCAAAGGGAAGGTATAGAATAAATCATATAGACCATGATAAGGAGTTTGGATTTTATTCTAATTGCAAGGCAAAGATATCAGTGAAATACAAGAAGGGAAGTGACAGAGTCTGATTTATATTGTTAAATAGCTAACAACAGAGAATGAATTCTGAGAAGGCAAGAGTGGAAACCAAGACGCCAGTCAAGAAGCTGTTGTCACGGTTCAGATGAGAGCTGCTGATGGCTTGCACTAAGGATAGTAGCTGTAGACATGGTAGGTGGCCAGTCAGATTTGGGATAATATCTTGGAGGGCCAATGGAACTTGATAGATTGGATACTGGAAAGAAGAGAAAAAGAAGAATCAAAGTTTTGATCTCTTGGTTCTCTCATCAGAAATTTCTACACCTGCATGCTGCTAAAAGTCAGTTGTTCTACTGGAGATCTCTCATTCGGTAACCACAACAATGTAAAAAGCTAGTCAAAATTTCTGCTTCTGCATCACAATACTCCAATTATGTGTGCCAATTTATTATAGAGGATTCAAAAACAGTTTATTTTGCATTAAAGTAAGGCTTTTAGCTTCTGAGGTTTTTCGTTTTTTTGCAATCTGAAAAGCAGCTCATTTTCTAAAGACTCAAGCACTTATAAAACAACATTGATTTGTACCCCCTTTAAAAAGCACCATTTCTGTGAACTATTAGAGATCTATAGGCGCAGAGCTTCTATCACAGTAATCACTTGTTTATTTTGCTTTTTAGTCTTATTTTCTCATATGATGGCCGTGTTTCATATCATTGTTTTATGAATGTTAAACCAAGGCTTAGCAAGCCAGGTCACTTACAGCACAGGAAGAAACAGAATGGTAAGTGACTTCCTTAGAGTCAACCCTTAATGTGTTCATTCATCTTCTGTGAAACTCTAGCAACAGTGAATCTCGAAGAACTAACTGTTTAAGGCTGTAGAGCAATTTGCTATCTCCTGAACTTAACTCTTTTCATGCTTTATATATATTGCTCAGTAATAGACTCTTAGAAAACAACATCTTGAAAATACACTTATTACTATGCACAAATCTATGAAATGTATACAAAATATTATTAGAGGGGAAAAGCAGGATTGAACATATCGTCATGGCCAAAAAGAACTTAGGAAAATTCACAGTATTTATTTTGTTAATATGCACAGTACTGTTAAGGACTGAGAGTATTTAGGGCTTAGGAATAAACCACACTCCTCTTTCCCACCAAGGTATAAACCAGCTGAGAGACTGGATTGGATGTTGGAGAGAAGAGAAAATAAAGAATCAAAGTTACGATCTTTTGCTTCTTCTTATCAGAAATTCCTGCACCTGCATGCTGCAAAAAGTCAGTTGTTCTACTGGAGAACTTTCACTCAGTAATCATAACGACATAAAGCTAGTTAATATTTTGTATATGTTTCATAGACTTGTACATAATTCAATCTAACACAAAAGACTAGACAGCTGAAAACTACCACACCTACTCATAAAGCTGATGCTGGAGACTGTGTGGCAACAATGGGCCCCTTAACACCAAACTGTGGGATGAGTGAGGCAGGCTTACACTGAGGTGCTGCAACTGCAATCCTTCCCTCCCCTCACTACACAGGCCCATCCCTGTAAAATCTACAGCACGAAGAATAGGCCAGAAGGCGTGATTCCTGAGAGAAGCCTGGCCCAAGAGTGAGACTGGCCAAAGGGGCCAAGGTTTCTCACAGAGTTTCTCACCATCAAGTATCTTACTTCATAGAGAAGAGGAAGGGGTGACCCAAGAGGCCAGGAGTGTTAACAGGAAACCCTATAACTGTATCACATTTCCCCACTCAATTTTATTCTCTTAACTTAGAAGTCTTCAAACTGGCGTAAGTCTACCCTGGGATTCCATGAGTACTTTCTAAGGAGAATACAGGCATAGAAAATTTTAAGGAAATCTATTCCATTTATTGAACTTTCACCCATTCTTTCCCAAAATTGAGCTGCCTGAAACATGACTGAGGTTGAGATGTCACATCAATTCTATTTTTACAACTCCCTTTAAAAATCATTTTTTAAGCTTCAAGTCAATGACAAGTAAAAAAAAAAAATCATTTTTTTCACACTTATAAAAGACAGGCATCTTCTTACCCATCCCAGATCCTTCTATAGCAAATTGCTCTGGTGTGGTATACAAAAAAACCTCTAAGGCATCATATAAAGGAACACTTCGAAATACTGTCTTGAATATTTGATTGAATAAACCTACATGAGGATTCCCTGACTTCCCTATCTATATTTCTGTTAAAAGCATGGTGCTAGAAATTGGGTATTTTGGTCTGTGTTGACGTGTTCTGAGTGTAAATATACTGGGGCAAAGGCAGGGGTTGTGCTAATTTTTGTCTAATGACATTTCCTCTTCCATTTCCTGATGATATCAAAGAATGTGGCTGAGAGAGCAAAGAAAAATACTAAAGGAGGTTGTACCCTATTTCATCCAGATAACAAACTCAGAGCTAGGTTACATGCTCCACATATAAATCTCGGAATTAGGATATGCAAGATTTGTGAAAATCATTCTGGGAAATACCAATTAGCTACAAGGTACACCTGCTCTGTAATGAGACCACTTGATGCAAAATCTCATTCTCCTGTGTCTCAGTTGTATATTCCAAATGATTTCAAGGAAAAGGATATAAAAAATTCCAAATTTCCTTTCAACAGACCAATGTTACAGGAAAAAGGAACATATATAATTAGAAAGTTAATGTTTCTTATTTTCTTGAATAGATATTCAGACCTTAGGAGAAAATATTCTAATTAATTTTTGCCAAAAGATTATTGAATACAGTAAATCTATATTCATATTTTACCCAAATATGTCTGCTCAGTGTTATTTGTTAAACATTTCTCACCTCATTATTCATTCCTACAATTTATGTAATAGACTTAGATTTATTAGATATATTGTTTTCTATTGTAAATAACACATTTAACAGAAATCATTTATTTGCCTTTGTAAGCCCTGCACCTAATTATCTCCCAACATATTTTCCCATTTCGTTGCCTAGCAAAAAGTTACATTTACCTATAAACATATGAACTAATTGAGGAGAAGGGCATTCCATTCACTTCGTTAAGAGATATATTTCCAGTAAAATTTTAGTTCTCTTTATTATTTGTAAAAATTTATAATGTAGGTATGATCATTATGTACTAACAATAAATGTAATGATAATTCAAAAGAAATTTTTGATGCTAAGAACCTTATAAGGAATTTTTTTTAATTATAAACTTTTTTTTTTTTGAGACAGAATCTCACTCTTGTCATCCAGGCTGGAGTGCAATGGCATGATTTCGGCTCACTGCAACCTCCGTTTCCCAGGTTCAAGCAATACTCCTGCCTCAGCCTCCCGAGTAGCTGAGATTACAGGCGTGCACCACCACATCCAGCTAATTTTTGTATTATTAGTAGAGACAGAGTTTCACAATGTTGGCCAGGCTGGTCTTGAACTCCTGGCCTCAGGTTATCCACCCACCTTGGCCTCCCAAAATGCTGAGATTACAGGCGTAAGCCACTGTGCTTGGACTATAAACAACTTTTTATTGTGGAAAAGAATAATAGAGTAAGCAATAAAATACATTTGGGCACAAAATATATTAAAATTCTGTTAGGGAAGTAGAATGAAAATATAAATTCAAATAGGAAAAGGTATATTGTAAAATTTCTGTGAAAATAAATGATGGTATTACTTTTCTATGGATTAGATATCATTTAGATTGCATTTTAAGTGGCATAACCTTTTTTAATTTAAAATATTCACATTTATACGGAGAGATCCAAGATGGCCGATTAACAGCAGCTCAGGATATTAGCTCCCAGTGAAAGCGCAGAGAGCGAGTGGACGCGGCAATTTCAGACGAATTTCTGTGGAACACAAACTGGGAAATTCCCGGCAGAGGAGTTACACGGGTCGCCAGCGCGACTCTTTTGGCTGGCGCTGCTGTTTTGCCTGCGCCCCGGCGCAGCGCAGCGCTTCTCAGTGCGGAATATATGCGACTGGGTGCCCCTTGAGTCGGGCTCGGCTGGTCCCATCCCCACAAGGAGAACGGCAATTGGAAGCGCTGAGGGCTGAGAGTTTCACAGCGAGCACAGCTGGACCTGGGAAGGCCTAGCTCTGTGGGGAAGGGGCGTCCGCCAAAGCAAAACTAAGAAACAGAAAAAACTTCATCACCAACAAGCCAGATGTCCACTCAGACCCAATCTGAAAGTCAGCAATTACAAAGACAACAGGTGTATAAATCCACAAAAATGGGAAGAAACCAGTGCAAAAAGGCTGAGAACACCTCAAATCAGAATGCCTCTCCTCCTACAGGGGATCGCAGCTCCTCATCAGCAAGAGAACAAGGTCTGACAGAGAATGAGTGTGATGAACTGACAGAATCAGGCTTCAGAAAGTGGATAATAAGAAACTTCTATGAGCTAAAAGAACATGTACTAACCCAATGCAAAGAAACTAAGAACCTTGAAAGAAGATTTAACGAAATGCTAATGAGAATGGACAACTTAGAAAGGAATATAAATGAATTGATGGAGCTGAAAAACACAACACGAGAACTTCACGAAGCATGCACAAGTTTCAACAGCCGAATTGACCAAGCAGAAGAAAGGATATCAGAGGTCGAAAATGAACTCAATCAAATAAAACGAGAAGGCAAGATTAGAGAAAAAAGGGTAAAAAGGAATGAACAAAGTCTCCAAGAAATATGGGACTATGTGAAAAGACCTAATCTACGTTTGATAGGTGTACCTGAATGTGATGAAGAGAACGAATCCAAGCTGGA